>PVIH01018349.1:0-38807 GCA_004025045.1 Sigmodon hispidus | reverse complement strand
CAGTGAAGGCCTGCAGTGAAAGCCTGCAGTGAAGACATGCAGTGAAGGCCTGCAGTGAAAGCCTGCAGTGAAGACATGCAGTAAAAGCCTGCAGTGAAGGCCTGCAGTGAAGACATGCAGTGAAGGCCTGCAGTGAAGGCCTGCAGTGAAAGCCTGCAGTGAAGATCTGCAGTGAAGGCCTGCAGTGAAAGCCTGCAGTGAAGATCTGCAGTGAAGGCCTGCAGTGAAAGCCTGCAGTGAAGATCTGCAGTGAAGGCCTGCAGTGAAAGCCTGCAGTGAAGACATGCAGTAAAAGCCTGCAGTGAAGGCCTGCAGTGAAGACATGCAGTGAAGGCCTGCAGTGAAGGCCTGCAGAGAAGATCTGCAGTGAAGGCCTGCAGTGAAGGCCTGCAGTGAAGACATGCAGTGAAGGCCTGCAGTGAAGGCCTGCAGTGAAGATCTGCAGTGAAGATCTGCAGTGAAGATCTGCAGTGAAGGCCTGCAGACAATCTGAGTTCAAGCTTCAGAACTGACATAAAGGTGGGGAGAGAACTGACTCCACAAAGCTGTCACACATACACAGAGACATGCAAATGATAAACTAAAATTTTCTTTCAAGCCAATAAAAATTTTAAATATTCTCCATTATTTATCATCAGTAAATGTTTGAATTGTATGCCAATTTTATATGCCTATATAGATATTCATAAAAATGTATCAACTGAAACAGGATCATGAGTAAAATGATTTACAAAGACGTGCTCTGAGGCTGGAGAGATGGATGGTTCTGAGGTTAAGAGCAGTTACTGCTCTTGCAGAGGGCCCAAGTTCGGTTCTCAGTTCCTACACAGCTCACAACCTTCTTCTGTAACTCCAGTTCCTGGGCAGTCAATGTCCTCTTCTGACTTGCTTGAGCACTGCATGTACATGGTGCACTTACATGCATGCATGCAAAACATTTATACACATAAAATAGATAAAATCTTCAAGCAGCAGCAGCAGCAAGGAGAGGACAAAGAGGAAGCAGTAGCAGCTCTAACCAAGTGTGCTGGCTCCCGCCTTCAATGCCGGCACAGAGGTAAGAAGATCTTCATGAATTTGAAACCATTCTGCTCTATATAGCACATTCTGAGCCAGCCAGAGTTACATGGTAACTCCCTGTCTCAGAGAAGGGGAGAAGGGAGGGGGGGGGTCAGACCCTACTTTGAAGGGCTCTAACACTAGCATCAGGATAAGGACTACAACCTGCTTCTGACAATGTAACATCTTCCTTACACCACACTCCTCTTTTTGACACAGGATCTTGCCATCTAGTCTGACTGTCCTCAACTTGTGGTCCCCCCTAGCTCGGACTCCAACCATCAATTACAAATGTGAGCATCATACCCAACATTTAACTTGCCTTCTAGAAATCAGTCCTGTTTTCACATTTCTCAGAGGCAGAGTTTCTCTGGATTTTTTGTGATCCCATCTGAACACTGGGCTTGTGCTGGGGGTACTGTATGCTTTGGGGCTCTGGAAACTGTCCTACTTTTGGGTCCCATCCAATTGAAGGCGGGGGACAAGGCTGCAGGCTGAAAACTTAGCTTTGTGGTCAGCCTATTATCTACTTCCTTCATCAAGAACGTATGACTTCAAAGTACTCCCCCCCAATCTTAAAAAAAAAAAAAAAAAAATCCTTCTGCTAACCCACCCAATATACTTTCATCAACCAAGCCAACTTCTTATCAGTTTCTATTCTTGTGGCCTAGTGGGAGGAAGGAACCAGGTGGAGAGACGTCTACAGTTCCTGCCAAGATCAGATGCTGAAGAATCACCAGTCCTTTAGCTTGGCAGCTTGTGGGTTTATCCAGGGCTTGAGCACAGTGTCAAGAGTAGGTATAGTGAAGGCTTACTCAGAATAAATAAGACACACTGCCAAAAGGCACAACCATGTAAATGCCAATCCCCTGTAGACCAAGGAAGGAAGCACCCACACACACAAAGTAAATGAGCTCTGGGTATATAGGAGGCGGTAGGGCGGAGGCAATGGTTAGTGGTGGTATGAACGACTGAAAGTGTCTAGACAGGGAACAGACTGGCACTAGACCAGAGGATGAAGCCAACAGCCAAGCTGGGGTATTCTGTCTCCAGGCAGTGGTAAATCAGAACAGGGCCCAAGATCTTGGCACAAACCTTTAACTTGTACTCTGTGGGCCAGGCTCTGAACACCCTATCTTTAGCTTGCTTTTCTTCTCCATTATATTTAGTAATGGCTTTTGTAAAGGTCAGCCCGTGGTAGCTATGCTAATAGATGTCTGCATCTGCTAGGACCAGAAGACTGAAGAGAAGCCATGCCAGCCTGCCCTTCACACCCTTCTTCCGACAGAGTGGAAGCAGAGAGAAGCAGAGAAAGGAATGAAGGGGACTAGAGTGGGGCTCTTGCTGGGTCACCGAATCATCTGTCCAGCGGAGATCTTCAGAGTTTGGTTATACAGAGTGTGGTAGCATGTGCCTGTAATCTTCATGCCTTCGAGCAGTGCTTCTCAACCTTCCTAATGCTGAGAACCCTTAATACAGTTCCTCATGTTGTGGTGACCTCCAACCATAAGGTTATTTTCATTGCTACTTCATAACTGTAATTTTGCTACTCTTATCATAATGTAAATATCTGGTATGGAGGATATGTGATAGGAGACCTCTCTGAAAGGGTTGTTCGGCACCCACAGGTTGAGAACCACTGCCATAGCGAGATCACTGAACATCCAAGGCTAGTGTAGTCTACCCAGAGAGTTCCAAACCAGCAGGGCTAAAGAGCAAGATTCTGCTTAGAAAGAGGGAACCAGGGATGGAGGCTAAGAGAAGAGAGAGTAAGTGAGGAAGAGAATGTAGAGTCCAAGGGCAGCCGGCAGCCATCTGGTACCCCGAGTACCAGCACTGCAAGCAGCTTTGTGAGGCACCTCTGCCTTGTGCCCAGGCTTTCCATACTAGTTCATGCCCAGGAGATGGGGTCGGGCAGAGACCTGGTTCACACTGCTTCCACTTCTCTCCAGCTCTGACAGTCCTCCTCTTCACTGAGGAGCTGATGATACACTGTGACCTACTCAAGAAGGCTCCTGGGTTGCTAGATTATCACTTTTCCACTTCTAGAAAGTGGCAATATCAGCTGCTGTGAGTAGGTACAGAGGGGACCTTCCCCTTTGATTGCTTCTGACCCTTACCTCTAGGTGAGAAAATCCAGGTTTGGGGAAGAAAGGGGCCTTCCTTTTCTCCACTGCATATCCATAAGGATGACTCATGTTCTTGGATCTATCCTAAATTCTGAGCTCCTTGCCAAAATGATATCCACAATGTCGGGTATTAATACTGTCAACCAGTGTGGAGTGGGGACATAGGCCTCAGTCCATTTACAATGGTTCTCAGAAGACAGACTTTATCATCTGGACTATGACAGGGATTTACAGCGTCAGGGACCCCAGGCACAGGTGACTTGGGAGCTGTTCAGAGTGGGGTCCAGGTGTATGTTTGCGCCTCTTGCCTTCCCTTATTAAGGCTGTGGTACTATCACCCAATATGGGCCTTCGAATTGACTCCTGTGTGAGCATGCCAGAGAGTGATAGTGGGTGCCCTCCTCTGTTGCTCTCACTGACTTTATCACTTACCAGCTTACTGGCAAGCCTGGGAGCCAGCAAGGTCCAAGGAGCCACCTACACACACACACACACACACACACACACACACACACACACACTCACACACACAAAGTTATAGATGGTCCAAATACTCCTGGCTTTAAAAACAAAGACAAGCACATGGGTCCTGGAATCCGACCTCAAGCTCTCATGCACGCATGGCAGGGACGTTACCAACTGTGCCACCACCTCTCTAGCCCGGAACTGACATATTACAGCCAACATCAGAAGCAAAAAACCTAGCAGAGTGATGGCACACATCTGCAATCCCTGCTCTTGTTACAGAAGGATCAGGAATTCCAGGTCATCTTCAACTACATAATTTGAAACCAACTTAAGTACGTAAGACACCATCTCAAAAAAGGAAAAAGAGGACCCTCCCTTCCAGAACTGCCTTTGCTACACAGCTATGTATTGTTAGGCATATCACACCTTTCTGATTTGGCCTCAGGTCCTCCGTCTGTGTAGTGAGCTAGACTATGCCTGTCTTCCCTCTGCTAATCTCACACACTCCTGGCAAAGATTAAATATGTAATGGTCATGAAGAGAGAAGATGGAAATAAAGACAGCAAGAGACCTTGCACTGAAGCCTAAAGAGACAAGGGGATTGAGCCAGGCTCAGGTACCAGGCACAAAACTAGAGGAGCAGATAGAATGCGCCTGTCATTCTAGGCTGGCTAACAGTGCAAGAGGGAGGAACCGGCTGTCAGCAAACATCTGAAGAGCAGTAAAGATCCATGACAGGGAAATGGGTATAACGAAAGAGGATCCGACCAAAACTCGGAAGAGCCTACCTACCTCACTGCCTGAGAATTGAGGAGCTGGTGAGAAGCGCCCGGGGCTCCCAGGTCTTCAAGCTCTTTGTTAGTATAAAATTTCATATGCTCAAACAGACCAAAGTCCCTCGTAGGCATATTCTTCTCTTCCTGAACCAGAGGCTCAGGCCCAGTAGCCTGGCTATAAAGCAAAAGGCCTATCCAAGATTGAACCTGAGATCTCCCTTTGTCAAACCTGAAGCTGGAAACCTTGGGAACAATGCTGAGATCTCAGAACCCCCTGGCTCAGGCAAACTGGTTCAAAAATCTTTGCTCTCACAAATTGAAAGTGACAGAGAACAGTGGGGGATGAACTAATATAGAAAGGCTGGGCACAAGGCTGAGGTACTTCACAAAGCCGCTTACAGGGCTGGTTCTCGAGGTAGCAGATGGCACCAGGCTGCCCTTGACTCAGAAGGAAAAGTCTACGTTCTCGCTTGCTTACTCGCTCTTAGCCTCCATCCCTGGGTCCCTCTTTCAAAGCAGGCTCAAAGAGTGCTAATTTTGTCTTTCTGTGCAAATATATCCCGTTGTTCTGGATGTTCTATCTCAAAGAAGTCACAGGGGTACCACAGTCTCCATTAGGAAATTTCCAGCAGAATCTAGCCATACCCTGATAGGCCCTGCAATAATCACCAAAGAAGCAGGAGAGATGGCAGGAAAGGTAACCTCAGATGGAATGCAGGCAAAGCTGGGACAAATCCTGTTTACTGGGACCTAGCTGAAGCCACTGTCAGCAGCTGTCCCCATTTCAGACACCAGCCACCATGGAAATTGTCCCGGGCCACAGGAGGAAGAAGCCATTTGCTATCACACATCTATGCTAGCTTTTTATCTTGTAGTAAATAGGAAGAAGGACTTGTGAATGAGCATGGGGCAGGGAAGTGATTCCTCTCTAAAAACTGCCACTAGTGCTATACTGACCACTGTCTTAGTTCTTCACCTACCTGGGGCTTTGCTACTGTTTGCTGTTTGTTTTTGACAAAATCCCCTCCTGGCTGGTCTTAAACTCCTGACGTGACCGCCCGCCTCCACCTCTTAAATGTTCAGATTACAAGAATGTGCTACTATGCCCTGCTAACATTTGGTCATTTTGAGGTAGGGTCTTCCTATATAGCTGAGATTAACCTGAACTCCTATATAGCCTAGGCTGGCCTTGAATAAATGATCTTCTAGCCTCCACCTTTTTATCTCTGGGATTATTAGACATGTCCTTGCAAGCATTCAGTCTTTAACAAGATAAATTAATAAGCAGTAGTAAGCACTATAGGTTTACCTATAGTGGTTACTAATATAAAAATTAGGTCACAGAGCTATCATCAGGTCTCCACTGACTAAAAGCACACCAGACGCTGGCTGCTTCAATATGCAATATCGTCATAATGAACAATATACAATTTTCCTTTATCGACTCATCTCTCTTCAAATTACTATCTCTGGGTCATGCAACCAGGCCCAGCCAATGAGAGCACCAAATGTGTTCAACCAGGTAGTTGGCTAGGCGAGGACTGAGCATGAGTCCCAGTTTAGGATTCTCTATAGCAACCCCAGGGAGGGTACTGGGAGAACAGAGTCAATCATAAGGTACGTGAAACTTTGGCTTCTCTCTAGTCAAAGGGAACTTTGAAATGGATTTTCTTTTCTCATATATCCTAGGTTGGCCTCAAACTGATTGTGTGATTAAGATGACCTTGAACTCCCGACCCTCCTGCCTCCACCTCCCAAGGGCTGGAATAACACTTCTGTGCCATCACACTGGTGTAAGTGAGGTGAATTTTTGTTTGTTTGGGACAAGGCCTCTCTATTATGTAATTATGTATCTCTGGCAGTCTTAGAACTTACTCAGTAGACTATGCTGCCACGAAACTCACAGGGATCTGCCAAACGCTAGGATTAAAGGTGTGTCTCACCACTCCTACCTAGTAAGGAGGTTTTTTTGGTTTTTGCTTTTGTTTTTAATAATTGAAGAAGTCCAACTGATGCAGTCTCTCAGATACATGTACAAGAAATCATTTTCCATTTCTTTAACAATGTTTGCAAGCCCTTAATTGTATCACTTGCTATTTTACCTAAATAGAATGTCCAGAACTTGTACCTTGATAGGCCAGTTCAGCTCAGAGCCAATTAAGAGCAGTAGTGGTCTGGGAGCTGGTGTTCTGGGATTCCTAGTTGTAGGTTGGTTCCAGCCAGGATCAAAGTCCTTTTCCAGACAAAGCCTCCACTCAAACCTATACTCCTTAAAGGAGGCTGTGGTGTGAAGGACTGTCTAGGAAGGCTTGAGGTCAGCAATGCTCATTGTCATGATCTACAGGGAAAACTCAACAAGAAACGATGTGTTTATTCGTGTTTCCTGCCCCTGTCTGGGGACTGAAGCCAGGTGTGCCTTCCCCATTTCTTCTAAGAGTCGAACCCAGAACCCAGAGCAAATAAGGCAGGGGCTTCATCACTGTGCCACATCTCCAGTATCTATGCCTTTTGATATCTAGTCAGATAATACTGTCCAGGATAATAGACTATGATTCTGGCTGTCTGGGAATGTAGCTCACTGGTAGAATGATTGTCTACCATGCATAAGGTCCTGGTTCAAGCGCTGGTACCAAAAGAAAAAAAAAAGAGAGAGAATATGATTCCAGATAAGTTCTATAATGCAGAGGGTCATCCTTTCCAAAACTACATCTCAACCAAGAAGAGTCATCGCTGGCTTTTCAAATAATGCTAGACAGTGTACCAAGTGCCTGACTCATCCAACCCATTAACTCTATTTTGTTGTTTTTTTTTTAATTTTATTTTTATTTTATTTTATGCAAATTGGTGTTTTGCCTGCATATATAACTGTGTGCACGTAAAAGTGGGTAAAAAATCAGAGGCAGCCAGGTAGGAAGAAGGGGTGGAGTTTACTAGTCGCCATCCGTCCCCCCAAAAAAAAGCATGTAGGAATTCAGGTGAGCCACGGGCTGCAAGCCACGTGGTAAATAGATTCATAAAAATGGGTTGATTTAAGATAAAAGAGCTAGCTAGTAATGTACATAAGATATGGGCCAAACAGTGTTAAAGTATATAAGCATGTGATTCATTTCTTTTGGGGGACAAAAGCTGCGGGCACACAAACCAAATTCCAATCCGCTGGCGCCACACGTGCGCCAAATCATAAATCTCCAGACCCAAACAAGCCAAAAAAAACATACTTGTAAGGGTATCAGATCTTGGAATTACAGTTGTTAGCTGCCATGTGGATGACAGGAATCAAACTCAGGTCCTCCAAAAGAACAGTCAGTGCATCTCTCCAGCCCATTTGTTTTGTTTTTTGAGACAGGATTTTACTGCGTAACTTGGCGCTGGCCTGAAGTTCACTATGTAAACTAGGTTAGCCTTGAACTCAGAGCCTCCTGCCTCTCTGCTTCCTGAGTGCTGGGATTAATACATCTGCCACCATGTCTGACTGGATACTGCCTCTTAAATGATATATTTTATAGCACCCCAAAGTACCTTATTTACTCTCATGCTGCTTCAAACAAACTCACACATGATCTAGGCCCATCACATCAGAGACTCTTTTTCTTTGCTGTATTCCTGGTTTCTGGAAATGGGACTCTATTGTCCATCTCAGCCTGAAATGTTGAGTCACTCGTACCATTCCTTTTCTTTCTAGCCAGCCTAAGGTCCATCTGATTTTACTACCTGAATCTCTCCCTAATCTTTCAACTTCACCCCACATCCATAGCTGTCCAAAGAACTGTCATTCTTCACTACAGACTTCTTCTCACTACTAAAGCCCCAGATCTAATAAAGCAATCCCCTCAAAGCTCATCTCCATAGGGAAGCTCAAGAAATATCCACAAATGTAAACCCACCTCCACCCCCACCCAGAAACTGTCACACCTCTTAATGTCCTGGTAGGACTCCCCAAATGTCTGATTATCATCAGGTTTGGCTGGCTGAGCAGCAGACACCTTAAAACCAAAATAAGGCAAGCAAGACAAGCCGATTTGAGAGTTGAGCCCCTTGGTGCTGAGAGGTCTGTAACCTTGAGAGGCAGAAGATGGAGAACACCGAACGTTCAAGGCCAACCTTGTCTGTTAGAAAGCTCCAGGGTCAGCCATGGAATGAGACCTTCTACCCCAAAACAAAGCCAAAATAAGAGTGGTGAGATGGCTAGAGGGGTAAAGACATTTACTGCTCAAGCCTGGCAACCCTGAATTCCATCCGTGGAATCCATGTAAAGCCAGGAGAGAACCGAACCCACAAAACTGTCCTCTAATATTCACATGTAAGCTGTGGCACAGCACCAACCCCCATCCTCATCCTACCCACCACAAATAACAATAACAAACCAAGTTAAAACAAAACAAGCCCTGAACTGTGTACAATGAAATAGGTGAGGGAGCTGCTGCTCAGGCTGGAGAGTCTGACCCTCTTAGGGAGGCTTCAAACTTCTAGGTCAAGCTCAGATTGGCTGAGTCTCCAATGATCACTCCACCGTGCAGACCTCATCTGACCCCAGATGGGAGAGGAAGCCAGCGGCCAAGCAGGGGAAACCCAGCTGGGCTGAAGCCAGAGGCTCTGTATTTCAGAAGAGCCGCACAATAGACTGTCGGGCACTGTGGTGCAGCTCAGAGCAGGCAGCTGTGTGCGTGTGAAAACCAGGGATCTGTCTCATCACACAGTTTTATCATACTGACCCCTGCCAAGCAGCAGACAGCGAGTCCTCCCACAATCCTCTGTGACCAGCCCAGCCCAACCCTGCCTCAGTGTGTCTCCCCCTCCTTGGCAGGGTGGGGCATGCAGGCCCTCTCTGGCCAAACCCTTCAGTTCTCTGTCCCACCTTCTTAGATAATGAGACAAGAAATACTATGGTGCACTTCCCTAACTTTTTGTGTTCAAGTTTTGCATCTGTTTGTGGAGCCTTCCTCCTCTGAGACCCTACCAGTGCCCATGCCAGGCAGGTTCTCAAATCCTGCAAATCTATCAAATATAGCAGCTATTCTGCCTGGTGTGATCCATCTGTGATCCCACCTCCCACCTGGGCTTAAGGAAAACCCAGCTAGAGCAGAACCCAGTGTAAAGAGGTGGTGGCAATCGCTTTTAATCCCAGCAGGCAGAGGCAGGTGGATTTCTAAATTCAAGGCCAGTTTGGTCTATAGAGTGAGGTCCAGGACAATCAGGGCTACACAGAGAAACCCTGTGTGTGTGGGGGGGGGAGTGATGAAAAAAATAAGAACCATATGAATCATCTTATAAATGGTCAGCCTAAGAAGAGAGGATGATGGAGAGATGGCTCAGTAGTTAAAAGCACTGGCTGCTCTTCCAGAGGATATGGGTTCAATTCCCAGCACCCACATGGCAGCTCACAACTCTAACACCCTCACTCTAACATACATGCAGGCAAAACACCAACGCACATGAAATAAAAATAAGAGAATTGTTTTTAAAAAGAAGAATAGGGCTAGAGAAATGGCTCGGAGGTTAAGAGCACTGACTGTTCTTTCAGAGGACCTGAGTTCAATTCCTAGCGACCACATGGTGGCTCACAACCATCTATGATGACATCTGATACTCTTCTGTACACTGTATATATAATAAATAAAACTTTAAAATAAATAAATAAAAATAAAAAGAAGACCAGGGGGATGTGAAGTGGGGCCTGATGAACCTCTCTACCTAACCCCCAGCAGATATAGTAAGGATTGGGGGGGTGGAAGGATGGAGGGAGGAGCTGACAACAGGGCAGCAGCTCCCCTAGCTGCAGGAGCCCATGTTCCCCAGAGAAACCAGAACTGCTTGTCTGATGCTTAATGCATTCACAAAGGTTAAGAGAAAGGTCAGACCAACCTCCAGACGTCTGGACCACACAGTGGTCTGGACCACACAGTGTATTCTGGGCTTCTACCTTCCTACTCAGAATGTGACACTCCTCTGTTGGGTTGACCAGATGGCTTGAGAGCAAACCCCCTCAACAGCCCTCTGAGATCTTTACTCACACATGGATCTGAATCCCAGAGAGGAACAGTGACTTGCCTTGGGCCACACAGCATTGTAGATGATTAAGGGTATTTATATTGTATTGCACCTTACCAAACTCAGCCCTGCACTATGAAAAGTTGGCTGCCCTGGAAATGTATAGCTTCCTCTTTTCAAGAACCAAACAGCCCTATCCCAAATGTCTAAAGGATGTTTGGAGGCTGTCAACAAAGGTATTACAGCTGGTTCTTCTTCCTGTCCTACATAAGACAAATGGTAGGGATGCACAGATCAAGGATAGATAAGAGGAAGGCAGAGGCAGGCAGATCTCTGAGTTTGAGGTCAGCCTGGCTTACAGAGTGAGTTCCAGGATAACTAGGGCTACACAAAGAAACTCTGTCTTAAAAAATCACACACACACAAACACACACAAAGTTGCCAAGACAACTAGTATAGATGGGTGAAAGTCACAGCTGGGCATCCCCTATGTAAGCCATGAGGTATCTCATTTGAGATTAAAACTCACATTCATCCGAGAAGTTTTCCCACCATGGCTTTATAGTCAAGTATGTCTTGCCTTTCAGGATGACATTGCCTCTACATAAACTATTTATCTGCTCCTCATTTCACAGCAGGCCTGAGAAAATAGCTCCTTGCCCCAGAACAGGGTCCACCATTCTTACCATCTTCAGTTTTCTGAGTCTAGAATTATCTCTGGGGCTAGAGAAACAGCTCAGCAATTAAGAACCATTGCTGCTTTTATGGAAGACTGAAATTTGGTTCCTAGCACCCACACTGGGCGGTTTACAGCCACCTATAACTCCAGCTCCCCCCTAGGGATCTGATGACCTCTTCTGGCTTCTGCAGGCACTCCTGTGTTGTCACATACTCATAAATAAGTAATAAAGTAAATCTTTAGAATCATTTCCCCTGCCCTTGGCACCTAGGGTATTCCCAGGTGATGCTGAGAAAACAGCCAGAAGCTAAACAGGTACAGGTCCATGGGGACATAAAGTCCTCTGGGACAGAGAACAGAGAAAGCCAACCACAGAAAGCCCCAGGGCAATCCATAGTGGGCCTTTCACACTTCCTAGAGAATAAGAGCTGAATGTAAAAGTCCTTCCCAGACCTTTTCCACTTTGGGTTGCTATCCGTTGTCTGCACAGCCCAAGGACTCAGTATGGGCCCATGGAAACTTTCATTTCCTCCTGGCATTGTAGCTACGAGTCACCATGTAATTCAAATGGCAAGAACTTTGTCTTTAACTAGATATGGATGAGAATGGAGGTCAGGGACAAGAGACTCAGCTAGCCCACCCCCTCTCCCACAATGATCCCCCCATTCCTCCTGCCTTTTCCATAGGGTTCCTTGCTTTCAAAAGGAATCTTACAGAAGTAGACTAGTAGAATGGCAGGAGCAGGGAGATCCCCATTTCATCCCTTCAATTCCCCTACCTAAATCACTCCCACAATCCACCTCTTTTCTTCCCTCTTCCCTACCAGTCCCATCCTCTTTAACCACAGAAACAAATAACCTGTTGATTTTTCCTGCTGGAGCTGTTCCCTCTAGACCAATTAGCTATTTGCATTTGTTGCTGATTTTCTTTCTGTGAAGGCTGCTGACCCGCTAAGGCTAAGAGGCTGGGGCCTCCTCAAAGGGCTAGGCCTCCAACCCCTGAAAGATTCAAGGCAAAGACGGGAAAGCAGTGAGGGCTGCTCCTCAGAGCCTCCAGGTTATGTCCCTTAAGCCCCACAATGCTGCCCTTTCATAAGCCAAGAAGCCTCTGCCCTGAGGATGGCCTCAGCTCTAACCACATAGAAAATGGTAGCCTTTGGTAGCTTATCCTCATTCTGATTCCAATCAGAAGAGAAGAAAACAAAGAGAAAAAAATGCTGCTGGACATGGTGGTATAGGAAGTATACACAGGGGAACCATGAATCTGAAGCCAGTCTAGGTTACAGAACATGTTCAAGGCTAGCCTGGACCAGATGAGACCCTAGTCTCCAAGGGAAAAAAAAGGATGCCAATGGGCTCAGCTCCTATACCAAGCCACAGGAGAATTTAAGGCCTGCTGGATAAAGAACAATGCCTCAGAGACAGAAGACCCAGGTCCTTCTACACTCTTTCTCAACAACTGAGCAGGTATAACTTCCGATTCCAGACCTTCTCATGCCAATTCATTCGAAGCCAATCCACCTTCTTAAGCTTTTCAACATTTTGTTGTTGTTTGCTTCTTTAAGACTGCATTTCTCAGGGCTGGAGAGATGGCTCAGCGGTTAAGAGCACCGTCTGCTCTTCTAGAGGACCCGGGTTCGATTCCCAGCACCCACATGGCAGCTAACAACTGTCTGTAGTTCCAGTTCCAGGCAAACACCAAGGCAAATATATAAATAAATAAAGTTAAAAAAAAAAAAAGAAAATCTTAAAAAAAAAAAAAAAAAAAAGACTGCATTTCTCTGTGTAACCCTGGCTGTTCTGGAACTCATTCTGTGCACCAGGTTGATCTTGAACTCAGAAATCCACCCGCCTCTGCCTCTGCTGTAATTAAATGTGTACAACACCACCACCCAGCTGGTTTTCAAAATCTTATACTAGAACTATATGTGCTATGTTTAATATTGATATTTTACAAGTAAAACGAGTACTCGTGGACCAGAGATACGGCTCAGTGGTTAGGAACATCTGCTTTTATGGAAGACAAAAGTCCCATTCCCAGAACCCACGTTAGGCAGCTTTGAACAGCCAGTGATGTCAGCTCCTGGAAGATGTGAAGCCTCTGTGGGCACTACTACTGTCATGTTCACACCCACATACAGATGCACAGACATACACATAATTTAAAACAATAAGCAACTACATCAAAATAAGAACAAATTTAATTCCCCTCGTGTACACTTTCTCTCCTCCCTTCCCCCACCTACTCTCTCAATTCTGTATTAAAAGGCAGGAAAATATCACAGAGATCTGAATTGACAGAAACACACCACTTTGCTCCAGGAAGATAGCCTTCCGCTCTGGGACTCTATAGGAATAGAGTCTTCTCTACATGTGACTTTAGGGGGCCCTGTTCTCGTTCTCCTGCTCAGTCTCACAGGAGGGACTCCCCCAGGGCTTAGCTAGAAATCTGGGGTGGCTCAAAGCCCAGCTGTGCCCCAGAGCCCTAGATGAGATCTGTGATGGCAACGTGAACTCACGATTGACAATATGTTGTAATTACAATAATGACTTATAAATAAGCAACAAGAAGTACTTGAGAACGGCTGGTCGGGGACCCAGGCAGCTGTCCCTGGTGAGTCCTGCATCGTTGAAGGAAAAGTCTGTATTCTGATGCAGACAAAGTTGAGATTCTTTCCTTGGGAAACACTACTTGGAGATTTCAAGCCTAGTAGTGAAGAAAGACTTCTTAACAAGCATTTTGAGCAAAGAGGGGGGGGAAAATACAAGTCCCTAAAGAAATGGGCCAGGCCCTTTGATTGCTAAGAACCTGGGTATGCAGGAACATGGGATAAGAAGGAAGACTGATAGAGAGGGAGGCTGGAATACAGAAACTGAAAGAAGCAGGGGAGAAGCCCATCCTAGGCTAAGGAGTGCTGGCTCTCGAGCCCCAGCCTCTCCCAGTGACTACAAGGGCCTCTGTGGCCTGAGGCCCAACCTCAGATAGTTTGGGGACAAGAGTAAATATACTTATGGAGAGGCTAGGCATGCTGTTGGCAGCCGTGGAAAGCTTCTGCAAAGTAGGCCACATTACCTCCTGAAAGCCTTCCTCATTGGTGGCCCCTTTCAGCTCAAGGAACCAACCCTCATCACTTAAGCATCAAAATGTCAAACTCCATCGAATCAAGTATTTTTCCAAAAGATAATACTGACTTTTCAAAACCTCTTTCGGTCCTCACTTTTCTCTCCACTGCCAAGTCCCAGCCTTCTTATGTGGCCCTATCAAGTTTTCGATGCCATCCTTCCTTGTCCCCGATGGCCCTGGCGTACCAGGCTGACTATCAGTCTGTCCTTGGCTAGCTCAGAAACCTGCCACACTAACCCCTTTGCCACCTGCCAACTCAAGTCCTTGCCTAGTACTTTTTGGGCCCATCTCTCATAGTAGCTACAGTGTCATTTTCCTCTAAAGAGACAGTGTGGAGGAACTACAGTCACGGCACCAGTCCTGCACTCACCAGTGGGCGGCATACGGCCAGGCTGGGATGGGAATCTGGGCACAACACAGATTTATCTTGGAGACCAAGACCACGAGGCATCACGATGCCTGTTATACTCACCCTGAGACCCTGAAGGGGATGTGAGTCTCAAGTCACCTCCTAATTGTCATCTCACAGTTTTCCAGGAGAACCCTTTCTTATCAAAGAAACACTCTGAAGTGAAGGTCTTCCTGGCCTTCTTTCTTCTCAGCCCTTGCCCCTCTTTCTCCCTTCAAAGAAAGCCCAAGAAACTGTTTCCTTCCCCCAAGGCATATTCTAGAGACAAGAACCCCTAAAAAAATAATTTAAAAAAAACCAACAACAATGAATTAAGACCTCTTTGCCAAAACAAGCTATAAGACCTAAAATGTCACTCTTATCTTGCCCTGCCTCAGGCCTGGCTTGTCTGACAACAACATATACACAAAAGAAATCGTTCTGCCTATAGGAAGCAATGCCACACAGGTGAAGAGGCGCTAACAGAAAGTAGGGCGGACTTTTTTGGTCCCATCTCATGTCTGCACAGTTCTCTAAGCTTTCTCACCCCAAGCCTAAAATGGACAGTTCACCCAGGTCTTCAATCTGAGGGTCTCATGGCATGTAAAACTATGATTAATTAATTTTAAAAATTGTTATGCTTTTCTCCTTTTTTTCCAGTTCACAAGTCCTGAAATTGCAAATATGCACTACCCCATCTGCTTTTTGTTGTTGTTTTATTCTTATGAAATTATCTGAATGTATGCATGTATGTGCTGGTGTGTGTGCAGAGCATTCACTTCCTTTGAGGCAGGTCTCTTACTGGCCTGGAGCTCAGCAATTAAACTAAACTGACTGGCCATCGAGCCCCGGGAATCCTCTTGCCTCTGCATCTCCTGCATTGGAATTACAAGGATGCACCACCACATCTGACATTTTTTATTCAGGTGCTGGAAACTTAAGTTGGGTCCTCATATTTGTAAGGCAAGCTCTTTATGAACCAGGATCTCTCCCCAGCCCCTGGATGCTTTAAGTTTCACATATAAAATAACCACAATGATGCTGACCTTGCAATGGGGATTCCTTACAGGGTGAGGATATCTACTGTGGTGCTGGGCTAGCCATGAGCACTCAATGAACCCATCGCTGGAGCTATTAGAGGAACCACTTTAACAGATGTGCTGAATGTAAGTCCTGGAGCTGCTTTGTGACCCATACCTTGTCTTTGAGTTCCTCACTAACCCTACCTGGATCTATATCTGCCTAGATATATTTTTCTTATATATCTATATTTTTTTCTCATTGACCTGTAAACAGAAAATATTTTCAAAACACTATATGATTCCTCTGGCTTATTTAAACTCCAGATTCCTGGGCATCCTGTCCAATGTGTGGCCATAACAGGACTTCACCTGGCAGACACCCCAATTCTCTCACTCTGGAAAATCTACATGGAATAGACAAGAGTCTGTCTCGGTTACTGCTTTATTGTATCCAAGCAGCTACCCTTTTCCAAAGTCCTGGTTCCTAAACACCCTGTTAGGTCATGAGGCCATCTTTCCAGAAACAATGAGGCCGTGGTTCTAGTAAGACTGACCGTTCAAGCTCCACAAATCAGGCCTCTCACTAGCCTACTCAGCCCTGGGCAGCACCAGAATGAAAGAAAAAAGGCTAAAAAAGCTCAGCTGCCAGAACAAACCATGGTGGGGAAATAAAGTGGATTTCCCATGCGGCTTACCATGGATTAGCTTACCAAAGTGTTAGACCCAATGAGCTATTTGTATCTGAGAGATATAAATTCAGATCAACTGAGTCAAAAACTCTGGCAACACGGCATAGGGATCTGTGCCTTAGTCAACTGTCCAGGTGACTTCAAGACCTGGGAAGTACAAAGAACCCAGCCATAAACCTTTAATCATAAGTCTCTCTGCTTTGCCAGGCTCTGTGGTACAAATCTGTAACCCCAGCAGTCAAGAGATAGAGACAGGAAGATCACTGAAAGTTCCAAGACAGCCTGGACCACATGGTAGATTCCAGGACAACCAGGGCTAAGTAGTAACATGTCACTTCAACAATAAAAACAAAAGCAGGTAAGATGGCTCAGTGATAAAGGTGCTTGCCACCAAGCCTGACCATTGAGTTTGACGCCCAGAACCACATGGTGGAACTAACTCTTGCAAGGTCTCCTCTGATATCCACACATGGGTCACGACACATATGAACACACACACACACACACACACACACACACACACACACACACACACACGCCAAATTAACTACTTAAAAAAAAATAAAAACAAAACAGCAACAACAGCAAAACCTCTGCTTCAACTGAGCACCTACTAAAGTATTTCAGAAATAAACATGCTTTTAAAGAAATTCCACAAAATCAAGTGCATGGCTCAGCATCAGGGCACACCCCTGTGATCCCAGAATTCCTGAGGCAGAGGCAAGAGAATCAGGAGTTCAAGGCCATCTTCAGTTTCACATCAAATCTGAAGACAGCCTAGATCCATGTAAGACCTTGTTTCAAAAACAAAATATAGGACCTGAGTTCGATTCCCAGCATCCACATGGCAGCTAACAACTGTCTGTAGTTCTAAGATCTGACACCCTTACACAGTTATACATGCAGGCAAAACTCCAATTCACATAAAATAAAAATAAATATTAAAAAAAATACAAATACACAAAACCACTACAAGGCAAACAAAATATACTACAGAATAACAAAGGAATCCATTTCCCACCCCTCTCCTCAACCTATACCATCTCCTGCTATTTAAAAACAAAACAAAACAAAACAACACCAAACCTGGAGGACTAGTGGTTAAGAGCAGTTGCTACTTTTGCAGAGGACCAAGATTAGTTCTCAGCACCCACATCAGATGTTTTACAATCACCTGAAACTCCAGTTCCAGGGCATCTGATGCCTTCTTCTGGCCTCTGAGGGCACTCACATGCACATGCTAGCTCAGACAGACAGACAGACACACAACACATTAAAATGATACAAATCTTTAAAGTAAGAACTTAAGCTAAGAAAAGAAGCAAGCTGCCTTGCTCCTCCCACACCTTGAACCTTGCAGTTTCAAACCCCCCAATCTAAAACAGCCTTCTCAAGAAAGATAATCCTCGGGCTGGAGAGAGGGCTCAGAGGTTAAGAGCACTGACTGTTCTTCTGGATGACCTGAGTTCAATTCCCACCAATACACATGACAGCTAACAACTGTCTGTAATTCCAAGATCTGACACCCTTGCACAGTTATACATGCAGGCAGAACACCAATTCACATAAAATAAAAATAAAGTTAAAAAAAAAAAAAAAAGATAATCCTCACCCTGAGGCCTGGCTTAAGAGAAAAACTCAAAGGGGACCACATCTAACAGTTTTTTTTCTTTTTAAAATTGTATGTGGGTGTGCACATGTTGTGAGGGCCATGGCTTGTGTGTGGAGGTCAACAACATTTTATGGGCTCAGTTTTCTCCTTCCAATTTATTTGGGCTCCAGGGATTAAACTCAGGTTTCCAGTCTTGTTTGGAAAATACCTTTACCTGGAAGCCATATCACAGATCCCTTTGGGAGGGAGGTTCTGAGATAAAATCTCATTGTATGACCTAGGGTGCCTTTAAATGGTAATCTTCGTGCTCTCCTGAATGCTGGCATAACAGGTGTGTGCCACCCTGCCTGATTCCAATGACTACAGGCTTCAAAATTAGCCCTATCTTTTGGGCTCTCAAAGTGCCTACTGCCTATCAGCATGCCACAGAACTTTACAGTAGTATCTGGGGCATGGATACTCCCACTGGCCCCTGGCAAGCTCACAGAGTGTGCAGATGTAGACATAAACATTCACACAGACAGTTGGCCCCCCCTGGCCTCCCTTCTCCATTCTCAAGTTACAAAGTTAAAAGCATCCTATTCACAGCCAAGAGGGAGGGAGCATGGGAGAGACCATGGTGAAGCAGAGAACCATCTGGTTCAGATCACTCAGGACCCTCACAAACTTCAGAAGTATCCCCCCACACACACACACTTTCTACTGGGAGACTGGAGATATGGGAAGAAAAGTGTGGCCCAAAGGAAAAATCAGCTGAAGAAAGATGGCAAAAACCAACCAAACAAACAAAAACCAAATTATACCACATCTGTGTGTCCTCCCGCCCTCTTTCCTTCAAATCAGATGCACCAGGACTAAACTTGAGTTCACCGCCTACAGGCACAGCGCCTTCCTCCAACAAAGCACTCAGAGCACAGAGCAGGCAGCCTTCCCAGAAGGGGCAACCCACTCCAAAGTTGGCAGCAGAAGTCGGATTAGTTGATGGGTATAGTGACCAGAGCTCTCCAAAGCCACCATCTCCATAAAGTAAATGGTCCCTTTCAACCCAGACATCCGAGCCCACGGAGCATGAGGAGGGGAAGGCCAACCAGTTTCTAGACATTTGTACATAAGTAGGAGCATGGGTTGCAGGCTAGGAATAACTACTTCCCAGGGGCCCCACGGTGCCCTGAATCATTTTCAGTGTATAGATGAAAAAGGGGGGGGGCAAAATGGGAGACGGATGCAGTTGGCAAGAACCAAACAGAAAGGCTAACTTGAGCAAGCAGAAGAGGGATGGAGACTCCTCCAGGCGGAGGGCTATGCAAAGGAGCGGGCAACAGAAGTAATGAACTAAACCGGGACACTGGTGTGAGCTCAGCCCAGAGAAGGGGCTGGAAAGTTAGATCCAGCCACAGGGGCAGGACTGGAGAAAGTAGCATATCACACATGGCAAGGAATGGAAGGGACAGGAGGGACAGGGGACAGGGCTCAGGCCGGAGTCCAGAGGGCGGGCACACTGACCAAATTTCTGGTCGATTCAAGCCTCAGTTTCTCCAAAATAGGAAGGAGGTCAAGCTGTCAGGTCTTATTAGAGAGAACTAGGCCACAGAGCGTGTTTAGGGGTCAGCGCCAGGTGGGAGGTGGTGGAGGGGGCGAAGGGTAGAGGGAAGTGAGGATGGTAAAGACAGCTTCTGACCGAGAGAAGCGAGGCAGGGGTTTCCGGATGGAGCAGGTTCGCATGCTCCGGAGGCTGGAGGTACCAACACCTGGGGTGTGAAAATGTGGACTAGGACAGGGTTCCCAAGGGCTGGGGCCGGGGGTTGCCAACAAGGAGTGTCACAGGAGCGCATGGAAGACCGAGCGAGAGCTGCTAGATATGCACGAGCTGAAGGCGGGGATCCCGATCGAGGCCAAAGCAATCAGACCCCCGCCCACACGGCGCCCAGACCCGGGGGAAGTTGCTGGGCTGGACCCGATGAGTCTGGGCCTCTGAGCCAAGCCCTCTGCCCGCACAGAGGAGGGTTGGGGCAGCACCGGGCCCGGGGAGCCCCGCATCCCTCCCTCTCTCATCCCGCCCGCGCACCTCAGTCTGCGCTGGGCGCCGCGCGGGCCATGCCTGCCGCTCCTGCCGCCACCTCCGCCCGTGCAGAAAGCTGCCGCCGCCGCTGCCGCCGCCGCCTCCCGCGCCAGGACCCGTTAGCTTCCAAGCTCTCCAGTTCGCCTGCCTTGGGCCAGTCCCGCCCTTGCCTGGCCCTGCCCTCCCGGAGCGCCGCGGCTGCAGCCTCAGCCCGGCCCCTCCCCCCACCCCTGCCCAGCAAAAGGGAAGGGTGGGGGAAGGGGGCGGGTGCCCCCTCCCCATTCACATCCTCCGGGGCTCTCCCCTCCCTCCTATCCCCCCAACTTTTTCAGGCACTCTGGGATATGTAGTCCAGCGGGGCAGGATCTGCCAGCTGTACCTTGTATTAGGGACTATCAATCCCAGAAAGCAATGCACTCTCATATCTGGGATCATGGTCTTTGTAGTTCTGCCGGGATTTAGGGGGTTAAGGCGCAGCATTAAGGGGCGTCTTCTTCTGTCTCCCAGCCACGTGGCTCCGGGCACCTGAAACCTGAGCGATGCAGTCTGACGCTCCATTGGGGCTTTGGTACCTAGTTCATCAAAGAATGCTGAGGATGCTTCTCACACATGGCTGTGATCAGCTGCGGCCGAGCCCAACTGAAGGGGACTGTTTGTACTTGCTCTTGCCAAGAGCCACGACCTGAGCCAGCTGGGTTCATGCCCTGGCCCTGCAAGCTGCAGCTGCAGTGAGGCCGCTAAGGTTGAAAAGAGGAGCCCCAGCAGCGAATGGAAATGGGGGTTTGTCCTCATTTAGACTGTGAACCCCACCTGCAAAGTGCCTTATAGGCGCCTTCAGCCCTCATCCACTAGGGCATCTCCTCACTTCAGACTTCTGTCTCTTAGATGCCCTTAGCTTCCTATTCTCTAGGGCAACGTGCACACATTTTAAATATTCATCCACACCAGTCTTAGCCAGTTCTTCCCTTAGTTTTCAAATCTAGCTTCAAACCATCAGGAAGTTCCTACCCTTCATATGTCTCTGACTGGCCAGTGGTTCTCTAACTTGTAAATAGCCTGATAAAGCAGACTTCTGGTCCTAACCAGAAGTTTCTGGTTCATTAGGTCTAGAATTGTTTTGTTTGTGCTTTCTTTTATTATGTAACCCAAGGTGGCCTCAAATTCACTTTCACTTTGTAAACCAGGCTTGCCCTGGAATCTATGTTGCATCTTCCTGCCTTATCCTCCTGAGGGTTGGGATTATAGACATGAGCCACCACACCCTGCAATGTACTTTGAAAAGAAAAATGCATTTATGTCTATGATGCTTCAGTGGTTTGAATGGGAATGGCCCCCATAGACTCTTGTTTGAAGGCTTGGCTCATGGGGAGTGTGGCACTACTAGGAGCCTTGTTGGAGTAGTTGTGGCTTTACTAGAGGAAGTGTGTCCCTGGGGCTGGATGCTCAGTGTGGCAGTCTCTCCTTGCTGTCTGATGATCAAGATGTAGAACTCTCAGCTCCTTCTCCAGCATCACCTCTGTCTGCATACCACCATGCTTCCTGCCATTACAATAATGGATTGAAGCTCTAAAACTATAAGCAAGCCACCCCAATTAAATGTTTTCATGGTCACAGTGTCTCTCCACGGCAATGAAACCTGGACTAAGACAGGTGCTTTGACTGCGTCTGTGTCTGTGTGACACTTTCATGGCTAGTCTCTAAGACTGGAGTTACAGATAGGTTGCAAGCCTTCCTGGTGGTTCTGGGAATCAAACCTGGATCCTCTAAAAGAGCAGCAAGTACTTTTGACCTCTGAGCCATCTCTTCAGCCCCTGGTGGGTTTTTTTGTTTGTTTGTTTTTGAGACAGGCTTTCTCAGTGTAACAGTCCTGACTGTCTTGGAACTAACTCTGTAGACCAGGATAGCCTCGAACTCACAAAGATCTGCCTTCTATGCCTCCCAAATGCTAGCATTAAAGGTGAGTGCCACCACCTCACACAGCTGTTTTGTTTTACCATTCAGCGGGATGGAGAGTTGCCTCAGTGGTTAGGTTAAGTGTACTTGCTTTTGCAAGCCCCCCCCCCCACCGCCCAGATGGTTAAGAGCATTTGCTTCCCTTGGAGAGGACAAGATTTGGTTCCCAGCTCCCATATGGCAGCTCATAACTACCTGTAACTCCAGTTATAAGGGATCCTAGACCCTCTTCTGGCTTCCAGGGGCACCTACATTCACATGTGCACATACCTATACACAAATCTCCCTTTCTTGGATGATTTACCAAGGGTCAGTAATTGTGACTCTTATCTTTTGAGGTGTATATGATATTTAAATCTTCCACAACTCAGAAGACTCTTAAAGATCAAAAATCCACATATTTACAATGCAATCATCAGGGCAGATGATAAGACATTCTGTCTCTAGTCTTTGTGGGCGGTTAGAATTCTAACTTCATTAATAGTCAGACACAAGGAAGCCCAACTTGATTGACACCTACTTCTCTCTCTTATTTTTAAAGCACTTCTGTACAAACCCCAGCTGAGTTATTTTTTCCCTAAATTCTTATTTCCCCAGGTCAGTGATGGTGCACACCTTTAACCCCAGCACCTGGGAGGTGGATCTCTGTTTGAGGCTAGCCTGATCTACAGAACAAATTCCAGGACAGCCAGGACTACAGCAAGACACACAGTCTCAAAAACAAAACAAAACAAATCTTAAATTCTTATTCCAGCAGTTTGTTACTGACTAAAATCTATCCTTACCATTTTAACTAGATTCTGACTTTATTTTTGAAAAATCAGATAAATACTTTTGATTCCTAGAGGTCAGTCTCTAGCCTCCCCCATCCCAACTTAACCCAAACCATTATTCACCCAGGAGCAAAGGGTAGGTCCTGTCTTTGTTGTGGGCAAGCAGCCAAGTGACTAACAGAGGCATTGAACCTTGACTACAATTGACTCAGGATTATTTTTCTACTTTGTCTTTGTGTATCTTCACCAAAGGCTACAGGAAGAGAGGGTGGCTAGGTTGACAGGAAGGGACTAGATAATTCCTGTGCAGCCCAACTTTCTACCCATAAAACGAGCAACCAAGATCTTTTTTGCAAAGAATTTGCCTCTGCATTGCAGTAATTTCCAACAGCAACAGTCTCACAGGCAGATGTAAAAGGGCCCTCATGCTAATCCCACTCATGTCCCAATTTAAAAAGATAATTCTGGGAATTGAACTCAGAGCCTAATGCTTATTAAGTGTGTGCTCTGCCATTAAATAATCTTCCCAGCTCTCGATTTTCTATTCTATTTGATTATTCAGGAAGAAGGCAGTGTCCTTCCCTAAACAAGACACAGAGATCCTCTCTGCCCATCTCTGTGACTTCTTTCCAACTAGTGTCAAGTAAATTTTTCCTCAGTGTCTGATGTCCACATGAATGTCCATGCCTGTCTCCCACACCCCCAGGCACCCTCGGTGTCTGATGTCCACATGAATGTCCATCCCTGTCCCCCCCACCCCCCAGGCAGGGTTTTTCTGAATGGCTCTGGCTGTCCCAGAACTCACTCTGTAGACCAGGCTGGCCTTGAATTCAGAGACTTCCACCTGCCTCTGCCTCCCCAGTGCTGGAATTAAAGATGTGAGCCACTATGCCCAACTAGGCTTCTTTTTATTTAAAATTTTTAAAAATGTTTGGTTAGCTTTCTATTGATGTGATAAACACCAGGGAAACTGTCTACTTGGAGAGGAAATGGCTTATTTCCTTTTACAGTTTACAGTCTATCATGAAGGGAAGCCAGGGCAGAAACTGAAGCAGAGGCCATAAAGAAATGCTGCTTACTGGCTTGCTCAGTCTGCTTTCCTTTAGAGCCTAACCCCTCCTAGTAACTGCACTGCCTGTGGGAAGCTGAACCCTCTTATATCAATTATCAGTTAAAATGTCCCCACAGACCCGCCCAGATGCCAAACCAAAGGAGGCACATGTTTGCCTGAGGTTCCCTCTTCCCAGATGCGTCAGGTTGACAACTGAAGCTGTGATGCTATTTTTTTTTTCTTTCAGTATGTGTGTGTGAGGCTGGACATGATGATGCATGTCTTTAATCCCAGCACTGAACAGGCAGAGGCTGACAGAACTCTGAATTTGAGGCTATTCTGGTCTACAAAGTAGGCTCTAGACCAACCAAGAATATAGGAGGAAAACCTGCCTCAAAAGTAAATGTAGTATTTTATAGTGGAGAGCAGGTATCATCACCTTAACCTATCGGTGTGGCCTCTTGACCACCGTAGATCTGGGAGTCACCTATGCCCTTTAGGCACTAGAATTAAGGGTGTGGTTGAAGGGAAGCTTTAGATTGAGGTGCTCATACACAGAAGCCCCTTCTTCCTGTTCTCTCTCCCTGCTCTTGAATGGATGACCTGATCTGCTTCAGCCACACGGGCCAGCCCAGCTTTTCAGGAATTGCACAACTGTTTAAACTCTTGTATCAGTGAGTGTTTCTCTATAAACCTCTCAATAAACATAAACCTTTTAGAATCAGTTGCCAGTGATTATTGATAACAGTAATGCCATTCTGGCATCCTGGGAGAAGGGATTCCCGGTGAAGTGCTGTGGCTGTTGCTAAGGGAAGGGATGTTGGGGTAGTGCTTTCCCATAGCTTCCTGAGACTGCCCCAAGCTGGGTGTCTCTAGGTTAAGGTGGTGGTACCTACTCTCCACTACAGAATTTGTCTTAAATAGTGTGTAGTATGTGTGTGTGGAGGTCGGAGGACAATTCTGTATAGTTGGTTCTTTACTTTCACCTTTATGTGGGTTCCATGGGATGAATCCCGATTGCCAGGCTTGAAATGGACCTCCTTTACCTGTTGTTGAGTTGTCTCGCTAGATTTGTGTGAGCATTATTTTGAGAAAGGTTCTCTAGGGACTAGTCTGGAACTTATTATGTAGCTGAGGATGACCTTAAACTCCTGATCCTCTGACCTCCACTTCCCAAGTATGAGATTACACACGAGATGTGGGGTGGTTGTAGTGCATACCTTTAGTCCTAGCCCTCGGGAGGCACAGACAGGCAGATCTCTAAGAGTTCTAGGCCAGCCTAGTCTACAGAGAGAGTTTCAGTTCCAGGACAACCAGAGCTACACAGAGAAATACCCTCTTCTGGATTCCTCAGATACCTGCACTTACATATACATATATCCACCCCCAAACATATACACATAATTTTAAAAATTTAAAGTGGAAAGTGACTGAACATTCAATATCCATCTCTACACACACATGTGGCACACACCTGGGTTTTCCTTCTTCTATTGTGATAAATTACTCAGCAGAACTTACTGACTTAATTAACCCTAGTAGCCATTTTTCAGTGGGGTTGAGTGCCTATAGTCTATTTATATTTTATAATTATCACTGCCATCCATCTCTGCAACTCTTACCATAATTTTACAAAGTGCTGTCTCTCTCTCTCTGCATCTTTCCTAGCTCTCACAACTGACATTCTACACCACCACCACCACCCCCAAGTACAGAGGGTTGAACACAGAATTGATCTTGATCTTGGCAAGTACCCTACAACTCAGCTATATCCTCAACAGTCTGCTTTCTGTGTCTATGAATCTGACTACTTTCCAACACATGCAAATAGGAAACGTCATTAGAAGAGAAGGAATGTATGATTCTCCCACTGCAGCAGGATTGCATAGGGTTCTGTTCTTCTTGTGAGTGGCTTATTTTACTGGCGTAACATCCTTAGGGTTCATCCATACTGAAGCATATGTCAGAATTTCCTTCCTTTTCAAGGCTGAATAATATCCTATTGTAGGCACACACCACATTTTCTTTATTCATTCACCAGTGATGAGGCTGCTTCTATCTCTTGGCTATTGTAATACTGTTATGAATATGAGCATACAAACATCTCTTTGATTCCTTGCTTTCAGTCCATTTTTTATTTGGCTAGTTATTGTGGGCATATATGTGTGCCAAGTATATGTTGAAATGGATGCTAAGAATCTTTTTTAATTACTTTACATTTTATTTGTGTGTGTATGTGTGTGTGTGTGTGTGTGTGCTATGTGTGTACATGCTTGTACATGGCATATATGTAGAAGTCAGAGAATGACTTATGGGTTCTCTCTACCGTCTGTGGCCTGGGAATCAAACTTGGGTCATCAGATTGACAGTAATTGTCCTTACCCTCTGAGTGATTTCCCTCACCCTCTATCCCATTTCTTGAGACAAAGCTTCTCATTCAATCTGAAACTGATTCAACCTTACTGAGCCAGCAACTCTCAGAGATTCTGCAACCACTCACCCCCACCCTGTGCTGCAACCCTGACCATGCTTGGAACTCAGGTTTCCAATGGGATGGGGAGATGGCTCAGAGGTTAAGAGTGCTGACTCCTGAGTTCAATTCCCAGCAACCATATGGTGGCTTACAAGTTATCTCAGCCAGTACTTAATGGCTGGAGCACCTCCCTAGCCCTTCTTGAAATTCATTTTTGAGGCAACATCTGATTTTTTAACTCAGGTAGGGCTTGAATGTAGGGCAATGCCTCTGCTTCATCACTCACAGTATTAGGACTACAGGTGTGAACCGCTATTTCCATGGGCTCTCACATCATCCCAACACCTGCTCTGTGTCAGAACTGTGGGCCTGCCTAGAAGCTCAGCTACATCACTCTGCCCTTACCCTGCTGCACCTTATCTCACTTGTTAAAAGAGAAAGATTTTAAAAAGGGGGTGGGGGCGGTGAGGATTCTTAGAACCTTTTGAGATATAACTGAGAGGTACCAAGTGGGATATATGGCTAATACTAGGATAATTGGTCAGTTACTTTCTGTGATGGCTATTCTTGCTTGTCAGCTTGACTATATTTGGAATAGACTATAGTCCAGAAACAGAAAGCACACTTGTGATCCAGATCTTGAGTTCAGATGACACACTCCTTTAATCCATATCTTGAGGCTGGAAGGCACATCTTTCATCTGGGCCACTCCTGCTGGAAGCCTACATAAGGACAATGGAAGGAGGGTGTTTGTTCTTTGCCTGCTTGCCTTCTTTCTCGGCATTCATTCTTTCTTCAAGAGGGAAGGACCAGGGCACTGTCACCATCTGAACCAAGCAAAACCAAGTCCAACAGCATAAATAACTCCATGTCCAGTTATCTGGGATTCACTCATGATCTTCTGAGTTCCTCCAAAGGGTTTGGGTCACTTCTCCAGCTCTGCCCTCTGCAGCACACACAGATGCTAGTCTCTGGCTGGCTCTCCTCCACTGATGCTTCTGTTCTTCGTGGTCATCTCCAAAATGCTGGGGTCCCTTGCTGTGAGTGAGCTGCACCAAGAGCCTCTCATGGGCTCTCTCTTCATGGAGCTTCTGCTTCTTCGTGTGAGCCCTTCAGACCTGGGCCTTTAATTGCTACTGAGGCTGTACCTTCGCCAATAGCCTCTCCTGGCCTCTCACAGTGCCAAGCCTCAGCTGCTCTCCATGACCCCTTCATGCCTTCAAAACCAGTACCATTTAGGTGATGCTTACATATTACCAAGTCTGGCTGCCAGACTGTACAACGTTGGCTGCCTCTGGAACACAGCTTCTCTGTGCTCTTACTGATGATGATATCTTTTTATTCTTTATGACAGAGTTTCTCTTTGTAACAGCCCTGGCTGTCCCAAAACTCACTTTGTAGACCAGACTGGCCTAGAACTTCCACATAATGGGATTAAAGGCCTGCAGTGCTCTGCCTGCATGTATGCCTACAGGCCAGAAGAGGACAGATGGTTATGAGTCACCATGTGGTTGCTGGGAATTGAACTCAGGTCCTCTGGAAGAGCAGCCAGTGCTTTTAATCTCGGAGCCATTTCTTCAGGTCCTGGTGCTAATTTTTTAGCTTCAGCCTATCAACATCAAGTATCCTAGCAAAGCAAAAAATTTGTTTTAGTAGTTCTGATATCTTATTAATCACAGTTGATTCTTCAGTTCCACAGGGTCTTTTTTTAATTTTTTGTTGTTTTTTTTAATAATTATTTTTATTTTATGTGAATTGGTGTTTTGCCTGCATGTATAACTATGTAAAGGTGTCAGATCTGGAATTACAGACAGTTGTTAGCTGCCTTATGGATGCTGGGAATTAAACTCAGATCCTCCGGAAGAACAGCCAGTGCTCTCAACTGCTGAGCCATCTCTCCAGCCCTCCCACAGGATCTTAATTCAAAATAGCAAACAGCCCTGGTAGAATCTTTAATAATCCATCTGAAATTTTACAAGCCAGACCTCCATCTTCTGCGTTGCTCTCAATATTCTTGTCTTCCAAGTGTCCACAGAACATCCCACTGAGCTGAGGTCTTTCAACACCCAATGGCTTTTCTAGTCCAAAGTTCCAAAGTCCTTCCACAGTCCCCCACAAAACATGGTCAGGTCTGTCATGGTAATACCCAACTATGCTGGTACCAATTTGTCTTAGGTAGGGTTTCTATTGCCGTGAGAAAACACCATGACCAAAAGGCAAGTTGGGAGGAAATGGTTTATTTGGCTTACACTTCAGCATTGCTGTTTATCATTGAAAGAGGTCAGGGCAGGAACCTGAAGGCAGGGGCTGATGCCAAGGCCATGGAAGGGGGACTGTATACTGACTTGCTTTCCATGGCTTGCTCAGCCCAGGGATGGAACCATCCCCTATTGATCACTAAGTGAGAAAATGCCTTACAGCTGGATCTCAAAGAGACATTTCCTTAGCTGAGGCTCTTTCCTCTGATGACTCTAGATGTGTCAAGCTGACACACAAAACTAGCCAGTACACTCTTCCCTTGAGCCTGTTCCTTGGGTGCATTTTACTTTCTAACTGCTCTTTGAGAAGTCTATACT
This sequence comes from Sigmodon hispidus, assembly GCA_004025045.1. Lineage (NCBI taxonomy): Eukaryota > Metazoa > Chordata > Mammalia > Rodentia > Cricetidae > Sigmodon > Sigmodon hispidus. The sequence goes on along the minus strand of PVIH01018349.1, from coordinate 9,989 downwards.
CCTTTCTTTTCCTCTGTGTGTCTCTCTTTTGCTTAACCAGAATCCACATAAAATTTAGTTAAATCCCAGCACCCAGCAGGCAGAGACAAGGATTCCAAAGGCTGGGTTTTCTGGATAGCTAGACTAGCCAGAATAAACCAGCTCTGGCTCAGAGAAAGACCCTGACTCAATGAAGTGAAGAGTTATTGGAGAAGATACCTGATATCCACTTCAGGTCTCAGCACAAACAAGCACAGGTCCACATGCACTTACACACACACACACACACACACACACACACACACACACACACACACACGCCTAACTATATTTTTTTGTTATACAAAAACTAATCACCTGGGAAGAGAAAATCTCAAACAGATTTTCTGATTGACACAGGAGGGTCCAGCACACTGTGGGGCAGTCTCATACCTGAGCGAATGGTTTTGGGTAGCTGGTTGAAGCTGGGCATGGTGGTATATGATGTTAATTCCAGCACTTTAGAGGCCAAGGCAGTGGATCTTGAAAAACCAACAACAACAAAAAGAACTCTGATTATTACCCAGAGAGAGCAAGCTAGAAGGAAGCATCATCATTCCTTTGGGGTGTTTTGCTTCAGTTCCCACCCTGACTTCCTTCAGAGAAGGACTGTGACCAAATTGCTTTTGATCAAAATGTTTTATCACAGCCACAGACAAGCAGACTAGACAGTACTCCTTCAATAAGAACACTGTCTGAAATCTGAATTCTCTTTCCTCTCAGGTGTCATATACTTGAGGATGGCCTTAAAGCCTTGAACTATTAATCCTCTTGCCTCTGCCTCCCAAGGCTGGGATTACAAGTATATACTATCATACTCAGCTTAAGACAAGCTTCTACTATGCAGCCCTGGTTTCCCAGGTATTGTAGAATATCATTTTAAGGTGTGTTACTTTTGTTTCTGCTCTGGTACATTTGTTTAATGATGTGAAGATGTGTTACTTCTGTTTGATTAAATAAGTCTCCTTGAGTCAGAAGGCTGAGTCAGCAACTAGCTGACAGAAAGTGGTGGGGAGGAGCCAGGTGGAGAGGGCTTTTAAGTGGGGGTGAGGAGAAGGATGAGGGAATTTTGGGAGACACACTATCAAGGAAAGGACTTGAGTGACTTGCTATTTAGCATCTCTGAGGAGCAGAATCCCACCCCAACCTTTGAATCTTGAGTTCTTTAGAGGGATAGAGATTTAGATAAGTTCCTTTGTAGGTTTGAAAGAGTCAGTGCCTGAGGGAACAGAATTCCCTCCAGCTACAGCCCTTGCAGCCACACCACTGCTGGTAGAAGCAGAGTTGCCATTGCTGGTTAGGACAGTAGTGGCTAAAACGGCAGCCACAGTTTTAAAAGAGGACAACAATTGGTTCACTAACAGGTAGTAGAACCACATGGAAGGAGGGGGTTACACCAGCCAGCTCTGCTACATCTGCCCGCTGAACTTCTCCATGATAGCAGTAGGCTGCTGTTTGCCTGTAGAAGTCAACAGAATTGGTGAGAGATTGGGAAATCCTTTAGTGGAGAATAGAAAAGAATTAAATAATACTGAAAAGAAATTTTTTTCTACATTAATAATGGGAAACATAATAATGCAGGGTGCTAGGGCTCTCTATACTGCTACCTTAGAAGGCTAGAAGTTAGAAGCAAAATTTGGAAAGATTAGTGGTTTAACTGATATAATACTGATAATATTTATCAGTATAGTAAATCTTATCAGTAATAGCCTTGGTGAGTTTTTGTGCTAACTATGACAAGTAAATTAATAGAATACATGCCTTGGAAAGACATAATAATGAAAGAAAAACCAAAAATGCTAAGAAACAGACAGGAATCTAGAACAGAATTTGCCACACCATTACATTGTGAAACTGGAGAGGTTACTAGAATACCAACTTTAATATATCGGGTTACTGTCCAACAACAACCACCAGATAATATACAACCCCAAGGCTATGAAGAAGTTAATTGAAATCCTATAGATATGCTAGACTTAAAGAGATTTAAGGAAGCAGTAGTTTCATATGATATGCATGCATCTTGTAATACAGATGTTAAATTCCTGGACACCTAAGAATAGAATTATTCCACAAGATTGGAGGAATTTAGTTATAGCAGTATTAGAAGCTAGTCCTCAATTACAATGGGGAACTTTGTGGAGAGAGGAAGCCAGGGCCCTGGAATAACAAGGTAGAGCTATAGCTCATGAGATTTCCCAAGACCAAATTCTTTTTTTATTTTATTTTATTTTATTTTATTTTATTTTATTTTATTTTATGTGAACTGGTGTTTTGCCTGCATATGTAACTCTGTAAAGGTGTCAGATCTTGGAATTACAGACAGTTGTTAGCTGTCATGTGGATTCTGGGAATTGAACTCAAGTCCTCCAGAAGAATAGTCAGTGCTCTTAACCGCTGAGCCATCTCTTCAGCCCCAAGACCAAATTCTTGATGAGGGTCAGTATGCTGATTTGCAAACACAGTGTATATTGGAAGCACCCTGGTTCTATGTCATATAACAGCTTTGAATGCCTGGGACAGGGTTGAAGAATCAGTAAAGAGGACTAAATCATTTAACCAAACTCCACTACCTACAGTAAGTAACCCAAAGAGTACTCAAAACAATGAAATTTAACAAATGGATGTTTCATTTTGCAGAATTTGGAAAATTAAAATATATACATCATATTATAGATACATAGTCAGAATTTCAATAAGCAATTGCTTTTAGTTCTTAAAATATTGATTCTGGGGCTGAAGATATGGCTCAGAGGTAAGTCCTTAGTTCAATTCCCAGCAACCATATGGTGGGTTACAACCATCTATAATGACATCTGGTGCCCTCTTCTGTCATGCAGGCACTAAATCTTAAAAAAAAAATTAAAAAGATTGATTCTGTAATTATACATCTATTAGAAATTATGGCCTTTATGGGGAAATACCTATACAAATTAAGACTGACAATGCTCTAGCCTATGTGTCTAGTAAAATAAAACAGGTTTGTTTTTTTTTACATATTATAACATAAAGTATATTACAGATATACCACACAACCCTATTTAAAAAAAAGCAGTTATAGAAAGGTCTAATGAAACTTTAAAAGAAATGATTAATAAACAGAAGGAAGTAACAAAGACTCCCAGAGATAGATTGCATAATGCCTTATTGACTTCAAAGTTTTAAAATGCTAATGAAAAAGAAGCAACAGCTGCAGAGAGACATTGGACAGTAGAAAAAACTACTGAATTAAATCAGCCTGTGTATATGTGTTGACCTCAGAATGAAAACCAGGAAGTTGGGGAGGAGAAAAAACTATGGATACTGTCAAAATTAGTAACAATTCCAATTTGAATAGAAGAGACTTTCTAATGAAGAGAAGTAATAGTTCATCGACCAAGGTGGCAATTTAACATGTCAAAAAGAAAAACTCATCTGATTAGGGTCGGGACAGGGTTTTGGTTTTTGTCTTTACAGAAAAATTAAAAATATCCATCTTGAAGATTCAAGGACCTTTGGACACATAGACATCTAAAGAAGAAGGGAGACTTGTCTGGGAAAAATTACTAAGCAAAGAAACAATCAATCATGATGATATAATTACTTTCTAAGGGAAAAAAATCATCCCTCAAAATATTTATTGTCTCAATTCAATTATAAACCAAAGATGGCTTTGGAGTGTGGCTCTTTTTTTCTCTAAATCCAAGCATATTGTTAAAAGAAAATTCAGAGTTTCTGTCTCAAACCAGAAGAGCCACCTGGTTCGGGACAGAAGAAAACCAAAATCTAGGGACTACTGTTTTCACAAATTTCCTTCCTCTCAAATTTATTTGACTCTTTAAAACTTTTCTTTATATAGATCCACTATTATACTAATAATGTTTTAAGATTTCCACAATACATTTTTCTAACAGCAATCTCTGAAGTCTCCAAAAGGATGATGGGGTATCATAATAACAATTCCACCTGGATCACGATAATGCCATTAACAAACCCCACTCAAAGATCAGTGTAGGACCATAAACTGCTCAGGATGACTCTAGAATTGCCTGATGAGGGGGTTCTGCCTCACGGAATACTTTAGCCAGGATTCAGATAAGCATTGCATTTTCTCCTTAAACAAACATTGGACAGTGGATGTTGCAGCTGGGTTTTCTCAGAAATCGGCCAACATTTCAGTTTTTTAGGGTATCATTGCCCCCAGACAACAAGAAGTAATTCTGGGGACAACACCCATATTCCTAAGAGATGAGGAGAATGGTATCTGGTCATTTGGTAGGTTATGAATTCTTGTCATTATTTAGGGAGGTTGTTTATTAATTGTTACTGGTACTGGCAAGGGATAAAATTATGCAGATAATATTACATTCAGAAGTCTCCTTTAAAAAAGAAAAAAAGGAAAAAGAAAAGAGGGGGAAATATAAAAATAAGATAGAAGGGTAGATTATTAAATCTACTTTAAATAATAGGGTAGATTAATGAATCTACTATAAACTAAGGGATAACTATTAATCTCAAGTATTTTGTACTTGTAAGTAGTTTTGTAAATTGATACAAATTTAAGGTAATTTTTGTTACAATGCACTGTATATATATTTCTATTTTTGTTTAAAGGATTTTTGTATATTGATATAAATTTAGCTATTTTTATTATACTGTTTATATGTTTCTAGTCTTGTCTAAAGGGCTTTTGTATATTGATGCAAATTTAAGGTTGTTTTTGTTTCCACACATTATATAATATATATTTCTACTCTTGTTTAAGGTATTGTACCTATGCAGTTCATTTAAAAATGATGGGACTCTTAACCCCAGGGTCGTGGGTTCAGGCCCCATGTTGGGTGCCAATTATCACGGTATGAACTTGCTGTGAGATATGTTTTAAAGGAGGTTTATTTTGTGAGAATCACTTATAAAACAGAGAAGGTTTTAAGAGAAAGTGAAGGGGTAAGGTTGCAGAGCCCCGGAGCGTTTTCTAAGGAAAGCTCCTCACCTACACGCCTTACATCTGAACTCCAGCGCCACCGCCTGGAACCGCGCCACACACCGGAACCCACTCACCAGTCCGGGAAACCGAGAGAGGTCCCAGCCCTGCAGGAGAGAACGCCGGCTTCCTGTCTCTCTCTGGGTGTTGTACTTCCGAAGCTCGTTCTCGTTGACCATGCCCCTCTTGGCTCCAGCACTCTGCCGCAACCTGTTCACATGTGTAGCTTCTGATTTCTCACTACATAAGGGTTTTTTTTTTTAATTTATTTATTTATTTATTTGCTTTGGTGTTTGCCTGGAACTGGAACTACAGACAGTTGTTAGCTGCCATGTGGGTGCTGGGAATCGAACCCGGGTCCTCTGGAAGAGCAGACGGTGCTCTTAACCGCTGAGCCATCTCTCCAGCCCCAGGTTTTTTTTTTTTTTTTTTTTTTTTTTTTCAAGAAAAAAAAAAAAACACAAAACAAGAAAAGTAAGATAAAGTTCTAGTTTTTGAAATCTAGTATTATAAACCATATAAGACAACCAAGAAACATAGGTCAGTAGTCATTTATAGCAATCAAATTTGTAGATATGTTAGGTATGTTTTCTAGATTAAATAGATATATTTTAGATAAATGGTCTTCAAGTACTTCAAAGACCTTTAAAAATATGACATTTACAATGTTTTGTTAATTTAAAGTTTTTCATGACAATGAGACACATCTGCTCCTGGCAGCACCAATTTACTTCTAAGGAGATGATGGGCATTGAAGAAACTCCTTATTGAGTTTGCTTTCACGGTGGCAAGGTTAGCCACTGGGCAAAGAAACTGCTCTTGCCTTTGACTGCTGACAATATGCTGTGCAGACCAGACACGCAGGACACACAGGAAAAAGAACTGTTGAACTTTGCCAAAACAGTCAAATTCTTGCTTCACAGAAGAGTCTGTCAGATATTCTTAGGGTTAGGGTTAGGGTTAGTTCCTCTGTAGCTTTCAAATGTGCCCATTTCATGACCCCCCCAAACATGACCATTACATGACAATGCAAGCACCAAGGGGTTTTTTGATTACAAGTCTAGGCTTAGGCCAACTCTCAGCACTCCAACACAGGATGTAGAGAAGATTGGCCCCAAGCCCCAAAGATATTGTTTATTAACACTTTCTATGAGTTGTTGTGTCTGGGTAGGGTCACCCTGACCAGGGTCCTGAGCTGTTTTGGGCCCTTTGTGGTTGGTTGCTTTTAAAACTTTAAGAAACTGAGTGGAGCTAAGTTCAGCTCTTGGTCAAGTTCTGTTTAAAATGGAGTTGTTTTTCAAAATGGAGTTTGTCCTGTTTTTTTTTCAGAAAGAGTCAGTTCCCTCCAGGTAAGGCCCTGGCAGCCAAACTGCTGCTGGTAAGGCAGAGTTGTCATTTCTAATTAGGACAGTTGTGGCTGGAAAGGCACCCACAGTTTAAAAAGAAGACAACACCCTGGTACTCAATATGTAAGCTAAACTGGCCTAGAACTCACAGTGAGTCACTAGCTTCAGGATTATAGGTTTGTGCCATTAGGCTTGGCTTTGATTCTTTTTATTGTCCTATCAATTATATCATTGGTGACTTGCTCCCTTCTGTATAGATTCAGATAAACTGTCTACCTATATCCTTTCTGTGTATGTGTGTACTGTATGTGATATGCGCACATGTGTAGGCAGGTACACTTACAGAGGTAAGAAGTCAATATCAGGATTTTCTGCGCTCTCTTTATTTTATTTATTATTGTGGGCGGTTTGTTGTAGTTATTGCTTTTAGAGACAGAGTCTTACAGTGCATCCCAGACTGGTCTGGAATTCACTATGTAGACCAAGGACCTTGAATTTACAGTGGTTCATCTGCCTCTATCTCTCTATTTCTGGGATTACAGTCATGGGCTACCACACTTGGCTTTTTAATTTTTTTTTCTATTTTATTTGTTTATTTGGTTTTTTGAAACAGGGTTTCTCCATTTCAAAACAGGTAAGCTCTGGCTGTCCAGGCAATTTGTTTTCTTAACACTCTTAAAAGGTAACTCTCAGAAGAGTTACTGTCACTGTAGGCATTCCCTGATTTCATCAGTTGTGTTGAAGCTCTTGCCTTCAGCCAGCAGAAAATAAAAACTGTATCATGTGAAGGGGCTTCTTGTTTTTTCCATGCTCTTTTTATTTTATGGGTACTGGGGAGACCCTAAGGTCTTGTACATGCTAGGCAAGGGCTGTGCCACAGAGATAACCCCCAGACCCAAGTGCTTTCTTTCTTTTTTAAAAAAGGTTTTTATTTTTATTTGTATGTGTTCTGGTGGTTTGAATGAGGCTAGGTCAGTTCTCTCTCTCTCCCCATGCTGCCTGAGGATCAGGGCATAAACTTCTCAACTACTTCTCTATCATCATGTCTGGCTGCATTCTCCCATACTCCCTGCTATGAATACTAGACATGTGTATGTCTGTGTGAGTGTATGCCACAAATAATGTGTGAGTGTGTGTGTGTGTGTGTGTGTGTGTGTGTGTGTGAGAAGGAGGCCAGTTGAGGGCCATATTCCTTGGAGGTGGGTGGAATTTTTGTGATGATCAACTGATATTGGTCTGGGAATTGAACTCAGATCCTCTGGAAGTATAGCAAGTACTCTTAACTTCTGAAATTATTATTAATTTTTTAAAAATTATTAATTTAAAATATTATATGTAGACATATGTGTCTGTGAACATGCATGTGGGTACCTGCAAAGTCCAGAAAAGGATATTGGATCCCCTGGAGCTGAAGTTACAGGTTTGAGCTGCCAAATGTGGGTGCTGGGGACTGAACTAAGGTCCTTAGAAGAGTGGGAAATACCCTTAACTACTGAGACATTCTTCAGCCCTTCCTCTTCTCTCTTTTGAGGTAAGATCTTGTAATACAGCCCAGGCTGGACTGGACTTCTCAATCCCCTACTTCAGTCTCTCAAAGGTGGTGATTACAGCCCTAAGCCACCACCATGCCAACCAAAGATTCTTTCTTTATTATGCACACAGTGTTTTGCTTGCATATATACCTGCACACTAGAAAAGGGCATCAATTTTCATTACAGATAGTTGTGAGCCACCATGTAGTTGCTGAGAATTGAACTCAGGACCTCTGGAAGAGCAGCCAGTGCTTTTAACCTCTCAGCCCTCTCTCCAGCTCAAATCATTTATTTCAAAAACCAGATCTACTGATCTATTTATATAGACCACACTGGCCTTGAACTTGGGGTGATCTTCCTGTCTCTGCCTCTGCCCCCTGAATGCTAAGATAGTAGGCCAGGTAAGACCTACTACCTCTGGCCAGACATAGGCTTCCATCTAAAGAAACCGTCCTTGAGTACCTTTGCTTCTCTGGCCAGAGAATGCCAGAGCAAATATGGCATCATTATTGTCCTCCATCCACGTCTGCTTCAGGGCGTACTGAAGCCCTTTGCTTCTGAGTTCTTTGGGGATACATTCTGTTTTATGGAGTCACTGTCAAAACTGCAGCTGCAGGCGTCTCTGCTTCCCAGTCCACTGCAGAGCCTGGGATCTGCATTGCTGAAACAGCAGGAAGAAGAGGTGCCTTATCACTTGAGAGAGGCTTCCTGTGTTCATAGAAGAAATGGGCACGGGGACAGGATGAGGGAGACTTGGGTCAAATGAAGAGAGGGATGACTCTCATGGGAGCTGGGCAGGAGGTGCTTTTCATTCAATCGCTTCTAACCCCTTACAACATCCTAGGCACTATCCGAGAACCTGAAGATGCAGCAGAGAACACACGAAAATCCTGCTTTCACAGTCACAGAGTGGGACAATCATAATGGCTGGTTTTTGTTTGTTTCCCTACTGTTTACTATGGAATCAAACCTACACAACCACCACAGGCCTTGGGTACTACTTGTTAACTCATTTTACAGATGGAGACAGGCAGACACAGCTGTGTAACACAGAGTTACAGTACAGTCCCTCATCTCTAAAAGGACTGTCCTTTGTAAAGGACACCAAATTTGAAAAGTAGATTCTTGTAAGAAAAACTCAAATACAGATAAAGCTTGCCTATCCATCACATGAACCTGGTAGCATGTTCTGTGCCATGATGGGATCACTGAAAATCTTGTCCTTTATGTATTTTAGGGATGCTTGGGAACCCAGGGCCTCTTGCATACTAAGCAAGTGCTCTAACCACTGATCTATACCATCAAAGTCATAACATTGCTTTCCCCTTTCCTCAGGAGGTTCTCAAATTCAGGATGTAGCCATGGTTGTCCTTCAATTTCTGATTCTGCCTCCACCTCCCATAAAGCAGTAATTTAAACTATTTTTAATAGCTGGGTGGTGTGGTGCAAGCCTTTATCACAGTATTTGGGAGGTAGAGGCAGGTGGATCTCTGAGTTTGAGGCCAGCTTGGCCTATAGTGTGAGTTCCATGACAGCCAGGGCTATACAGAAAAATTCTATCTCAAGACACCAAAAGCCAGAAACAAACAATGAAAGTGTGTTTGGGGAATATTATTTTAAGGTGTGTAAATTTTGTTCATGTTTCATTTGTTTAGCTCTGTGAAGCTGTGTTACTGTCTCTGTTGAAAACACCTGATGGTCTAACAAAGATCTGAATGGCCAATAGTGAGGCAGGAGAGAGAAACAGGTGGGGCTGGCAGGCAGAGAGGATACACAGAAGGAGAGATCTGGAAAGAAGAAAGGAACCAGAGGAGAGTAGGCTGCCAGCCACAGAGTAAGAGTGAGAGTAAGGTTACAGAAGTAAGAAAAGGGAAAAGTCCAGAGGCAAAAGGCAGATGGGATAATTTTTAAAAATCTGGCAAGAAACAAGCCAAGAGAAGACCGGGCATTTGTAATTAAGACTAAGCCTCGGGGCTGGAGAGATGGCTCAGCGGTTAAGAGCACCGTCTGCTCTTCCAGAGGACCCGGGTTCGATTCCCAGCACCCACATGGCAGCTCACAACTGTCTGTAGTTCCAGTTCCAGGCAAACACCAAGGCAAATAAATAAAGTTAAAAAAAAAAAAAAAAAC
>PVIH01018348.1:0-38809 GCA_004025045.1 Sigmodon hispidus | reverse complement strand
TCTTTCGCATTTTTAAATTCTTTTTACTGTCTTTTTCTTGATTAATACAAAATAAAGAAGGAAAAAAAGAGATAAGGCAAGATAAGAGATTACAGAACAAAAGAAAAAATATAAGATAAAAATAAAACAAAAAGTGTCCTCACATGCTATGAGACAAGGAACCTCCAAGGATACCACTGAGCTCATTTTCTGTAAACCATCTACTGCTGGGCATTCTAAAAGTAGCTTGTTTCCCAATGAACCTTTTTTTTTTTTTTTTAAATGGCTTCTGGGTTAGGAACGAGGCCATGTGTCCATTTCGTCTTTCACCACTAGGACCTCAAATGATGCCGAAATGCAGGCCCTGTACTTGTTGCCTGAGTCTCTGTCCCTTCCTATATGTCAGTCCTTCGTATTTAGAGGGCCTGAGCCCTGAGTGGTGGGATATAATAATGGCATCCTGTTTAGAGCTGAGTGTTCCAAGGTCTCTGTCTCATTTTGTCTGGCTTTGGGTCTCTGTATTTGTTCTGTATCTGTTGCTGGAGAAAGGTTTCCTGATGATGTCTGAGCAAGGCACTGATTTATGAATATAGCAGAATGTAAATAGGAGTCATTTTATTGCTACATTCTTTGAGTAGGACTGTAGTATTTGATTTTAGCCTTGGTCCCCAGGCTATCTTGGGTAATCTAAGCAGTACTCTGGTATGGGTTCCACTTCATGGAGAGTGCCTTAAGTCAAATCAGATATTTGTTGGTTACTCCCACAAGTCTTGTGCCACCAGTATCCTAGCAAATCTTGGGTTGGCATTATGCAGGGTACCTTCCTGTACCAAAGCCACTTGCAGTGGTAAAAGCTCAATATAGGCACCAGCTTGGCTTCTCCATGTTCGATGGATTATGAAGGTGTCTTCAATGGAACATTGTCGTCAGTTTGTGGAAAGCAATAGACTGAGTTGTTTGGGGATTCCCATGGGACCCCTTTGGCCAACACCTCAATTATATGTAACTCAGTCCCAGAATTGGACACTGGGAGTTTCATTTGGTGACAGAAAATGTCTATTCAAGGTTTCATCTCCCCCATTATTTGGTTTTCTTGGAACGGTTGGTTTTAGTTTTTGGAGACAAGGTTTCTCGGTGTAGTCCTGACTGTTCTGGAACTTACTCTATAAACCAGGGTGGCCTCAAATTCCCAGAGATCCACCTGCCTCTGCCTACTAAGTGCCATGATTAAAGGCATGTGTCACAAAAAAATCACATTTTACATATTAAAATATCTAAAATTTGTGAGTTTAAAAAAAAAAAGCTGAACCTGTAATTGTCACACAAAGAGTAATGAGTGTAGTCTTTAGCTTTTATTTGGGGAAAATAAAAACTTTTTAGCCTTCAAAATTATGTACACAAATAATCAAAGCAGATTTGTACATAGCAACTCCAACTGGAAACACAGATGTCCTGTAATAGTGTGTGGCTAAACAAATTATGGTTTTGTCCATCTCACGGACCATTACCCATAAAAAGAATTGGTTATCAATAGATACAACATGAGCCTTTTGATAATTATGCTCAGTGAAACAAAACAAAAATAAAACAAAACAAAACAAAAACAAAAAAACCAAACTACTGAGTTCCAAAAGGCTTTTTTAAACAACATCAAAAGCATCTTATTTAGATTCCATTCTTTTTTAATTTTTAAGACAGTTATTTTAATTATTTTTAATTGCATGTATGTGTGCATGTATTAGTCATGGTTCTCTAGAGTAACAAGTTTTAGAATGAATGAATATACATACATACATACATATATATATATATAAATGATTTACAGGCTGCAGTACAGCTAATCCAACAATGGGTGGTTGTGAACAAACCCCTCAAGAATACAGTAGTTGCTCATCCTATAAGATTGGGTGCCTCAGTTGATCTTCAGTATATGCTGTAATCCCCTCAAAGAGTAGAGTCCAATGCCAGTGATGGAATGGATGTGCTTAAGGATACAGAGTAGCAGTAAATTTACCCACATCAAACCAAATAAAATATCTCTCATGGGTGTGTCCCTCTTTTCTGAATTGTAGTTCACTCCAGTTTTAGTCAAGTTAGCAACCAAGAATAGCCACCACTGAGTATATTTGTGTGGGTATGTGCATGTGAGTGCAGTTGCCCAAAAAAGTCATGGGCACCCAGATTTATAGGCTTTTGTGAGTTGCCTGATGTGGGTACTGGGGATTGGATTCAGGTGTGCAGCAATAACAGTATATGCTCTTAACTGTTGAGCTATCTCTCTTGATTCCTATTTGTAAAAAGTATATATTTTATTATAATTAGCTAACATTCTTAATATAACAAACTTATACCAAAAAAGACCAGAATACTTGTTGCCTGTAGTAAAAAATGGGGAAGGGGAACATGTGAAGGTTTGTGGGTAAACTTAAGGCCAATTGAATAGTTTGGGTAGATTCATTCCACACCAGTGTCCTAGTTGTGTGTTATTCTACTACAGTTAATAAACTAGAATTGAGTGAAAGTGGATGCAAGGTACACTGGTTCTCTAATTTTTTAAAATTATTTTTTACTCAGTATTCATACACCTTTATGGGTACAGTATGATTACACATGTATATAATATTTAGTGATGAAATCTTGAAAAGAATCACTGCTATCTCCTCAAATATTAATTACTTCTGTATGTTAGGAATTTTCATACTCTCTTAATTGGTTTTAAATAAGTCACAGGCCACTGCTATTCTCCCTTCTAATGTCATAAGAATCCAGAACTAATTCTTCCTTTCTGTGCTTCGATGGCCTTTGCCAAACACTATCCACTTCCCCTTCCTGCTCTAATCCATTTTCCAATTATATTGATATTTTTATTTTCTATGACTGATTTTCCTTTCTTTTTTGTTGGGGGGGCAGGGTATTCAGAAATAGCAATTCTAACTGGAGTAAGATGATATCGCATTTTGGTTTCTATTTGCATTCCCTTGATGACTAATGGTGTTGAATATTTTTTATGTACCTAATGGCCATGTATGTCTTTAATTTTTTGAAAAGTGTCTATTCAGATTTACTTGGTGGTATCAAGGTTTTGAGTGTGTTATATATTCTGCATTTGAATTTCTTCTTGTAAAAGTAGTATTTTCATCCACCTATAGTTTGACTCATAAACTCATTGATTATTTCCTTTGAAATCAGAAATTTCTTAGTTTGATATAATCATAGTTATATGATTTTACTTTGTTGATGGTTCATTTGGTGTCTTGTAAAAATCCTTGGGAGACTAGAGATAGGTCAGTTGATAAAGTACTTGCCATATGTTCCAGTTAGATTTAATTGTCAACTTAATGTAGCCAAGAGTCATCTGAAAGGAAATCTTAATTGATGAATTGTTTAGATTAGACTGGATTTTGGGTATGTCTATGGGGTTTTGCCTTGATTATTAATTAATGTAAGAGATCCCAGTCCTAGTGCCATCCCTAGATAGATGGTCATGAATTGTATAGTTTAGCTTGGTATCTCAGCAAGCCAGCAATAATGATTTCTATTTCAGATTTCAGTTTTTGATTCCTGCCCAGATTTCCTTCAATGATAAACTATAAATTAAATAAATCATTTCCCTAAGTTACTTTTGTGAGAGTGTTTTACTACAGCAGCAGAAAGGAAACTAGAACACCCTGTAAGCATGAGAACCAAGTTCATTCTCCAAAATCCATGTGTATAAAGGTCAGGTATATTAACACATACTTGCAATTTTTGCACTGCAAATATGGAGACAGATTCATGTTCTTGCTAGGAAGAAAGTCTAGCCTACTTGTTGTTCTTCAGGTCAAGGAAAAAATTTCTGTCTCAATGAACAAGGTGGCTAGCACACAAAGTTACCCCTTCAACACATGTGTACATATGTGTGTCCATCCGACATAAACAATATGCTCTGTACAATATGCATATGTTTACATATATGAGCTCAAAAACAGAAAAATATTTGTTCATTTATCTTAAAATGTTTCCTCTATATTTTCTAATGATCATTTTTATAAATTTAGAACTTAATATTTAGTTAGGTATTTTGGTTGATATTTTTGTATGATAAGAGAAGGAAGTAGTTTTTTTCTAAATTTATCCAGTTCTCTCAGCATGTTTTATTGGAATACTTTCCCCCAATGAATGATTCTGATGCCTTTGCCAAAAAGTAGTTGGATGTGCATATATGGATTAATTTCTGGAGTATTTATTATAGTGATTCTCATTTACTTTCCTGGTTTTGTTTACAAAGTGTCACTGTCCTTCCAACTACATATGTTTCACTAGACTAAAATAATATCATCTACTGTCACCACAAACAAAACAGAAGAAATGTTTATCCCATGTTTGACTATAATTTATCTCTAATTTACTATGATTAAAGAACCAACAAAAAAGTCATCAGAATCTTTAACAGTAATATTCCAAGAAAATAAAAGTTTTCAGTATATTTTATTCCCAGGTTTTCTTATTCAGCCCTTATAATTAATGTTTCTGATTAGAACTTTGTGTGTGTCACCTACATGAATGTTGAGCCTGTAATATATACTTTTTGGTTAATTCCTCAGTTAAATATATTCTATTTGTTCACAAAGAACAAGGGATTTTCACCCCTGTGGTGGTTGTACTAGTAGGTTTTTTTTTCCTAAAACAGTTACCATCATACCTCTAGTACTAATGAGAATTCAGAGAACACTGGATCAAAGATATAAATCCTGCTTTGGAAAATGAAAGATGTTACTATTTCTGAAATTACGGAAGGTAGAAAGCCATAGGAGAGGGTAAGGTTAGGTCTTTCAACTCTTCTGTTTGATTTATTTGACACATAGAAGATAATTATAGTCTACATGTCAAGAAAAGATAGAGCCAGGGTCAGCATGATTTCAGAGAAACATCCGAAAAATGACATTGGCAAAGATATTATGTGTCTCTAAAATGTGAAACAATTTATCTTTAGTTACTGAATAATATGATAATTAAAGAAATTATCTTGTATCTTTTTAGAAGAAAACTGGGTTAAGACAAATGTATTTACTTATTTGACTCATAGTAATGATACCTGTTTTAACAAAGATTTTGAAAATAGTATAAATGAATTTTAAGGCACAAAAAGATATGTAAAATGAGTTGACCATGAGGATTATTTTCTTGATCCTGTTGCTGATGTAAATACTTACATTTACATTTCTGTGAAATGTTTGCTCTTGGCCCTGATGAATGTGCCTTCTCAATTTTAGGCCATCCACTAAAAAATTCATTAATTTTTGAAAATGTGATATATATATATACATATATATATATATACAAAGAAACAAGATCATATTTACATCACATTTATCAGTCACTAATAATTTTATCATGAGTTATAACCCATTAATGATAAGAATTCAGAATTCATAAATCTATTGAGATAATCAAATGTCTCTTTGCTATATGAATATATTTTATTATTTTTTAATATGAATAAAATCTCATTTTTCATCCATGTATCCCCTTGTTCAAAGTCTCTTCCCCCGACTGTCCCTCCCAGTCACTCTGTTTTCTCGCCATCTCTTTATCTCCTTCCCAAGACTGGGTCAGGTGTTCCTCTAAAGGGAATGGACTCCAAGATGTCAGTCCGAGGTGTTTCAGATCCTAAGCTGTTCAGTGGTTATGGTATGAAGCTTGGAAATACTTTGCTTTTTGTTTAAAGTCCACTAATAAGTGAGTACATCCCCTGCTTATCTTTCTGGGTTTGTGATACCTCAATCAGGAGGATAGTGTCAAATCCATCCATTTCCCTGCAAATTTTAGGGTTTAATTTTTTCTTGCTGCTGAGAATTATTCCATTGTGAGATGTACCAGAGTTTGTTAATACATTCTTCAGCTGAGGGGCATCTAGGTTGTTTCTAGGTTCTTACTATTATGAATAATGCTGCTATGAACACAGTTGAGCTAATGCCTTTGGACTGCGAATGTGCATCTTTAGGGTAAATGCCTAGTAGTGATATTGCTGGATCCTTGGGGAGATTGATTTCCAGTTTACTGAGAAGCCACCATATTGCATTTCCAGAGTGGCTGAACAAGATAAACTCCCACCAACAATGGAGGAGTGTTCCCCTTGCTCTGTAACCTCTCCAGCATAGATTGTCATTTGTGTCTTTTATCTTAGCCAATCTGACAGGTGGAAGGTGGTATCTCAAAGATGTTTTGATTTGCAATTTTCTGATGTCTAAATATGTTGAGAACTTTTCCAAGTGCCTTTCAACCATCTGTAATTCTTCTGCTGAGAATTCCCTTTTTAGTTCTGAACCACATTTTGTGATTGGGTTATTCAAGGTTTTGGGCTCTAGTTTCTTGAGGTCTCTATATATTTTAGAGATCAGTCCTCTGTCACTTGTAGGGTTGGTGAAAATCTTTTCCTATTCTGTAGACTGTCATTTTTGTCCTATTAACTTTACAGAAACTTCTCAGATTCAAGAGGCTTCACTTATTGATTATTGTTCTTAGTGTCTGTGCTACTGGAAGCACAGACACTAAGCACTATTTAGGAAGTAGTCACCTGTGCCAATTCATTGGAGGGTATTTCCCACTTTCTTTTCTATCAAGTTCAATGTAGCTGGGTTTATGTTGAGGTCTTTGATCCACTTGGATTTGAGTTTTGTGCAGGGTGATAGGCTTAGAGCTATTTGCATTTTTCTACACACTACCTTCCAGTTATACCAACACCATTTGTTAAATATACAATCTTTTTTCCAGTGAATATTTTGGGCCTCTTTGTCAAAGATCAGGTGCTCATAGGTTCTTTTGTTAAGCAAAATTGTTTTGGCAATTCTGGCTTTCCTGTTATTCCAAATGAAATTGAATATTGTTCTTTCAATGTCTGTAAAAATGTATTGGGATTTTGATGGGAAGTGCTTTGATTTTATAGATTGCTTTTGGTAGAATGCCATTTTTACTATGTTGATCCTACCTATCCAGGAACATGGGAAATTTTTCCATTTTCTGATATCCTCTTCAATTTCTTTCTTCAGTTATTCAAAGTTTTTGTCCAATAGGTCTGTTATGTCTTTGGTTATAGTTACTCCAAGGTATTTAATGCTATTTGCAGCTATTATAAAAAGTGATGTTTCCCTTATTTCTTTTTCAGCCCTTTTATCTTTAGTGTATAGTAGGGCTACTGATTTCTTTGAGTTAATCTTGTATCCTGCTATATTGTTGAAGGTGTTAATCAGCTATAGACTTTCCCTGGCAGAATTTTGTGGATCACTTATGTATACAATCATATTATCTGCAAATAGAGATATTTTCACTTTTTCTTTTCCAATTTGTATCTCCTTAATCTCCTTTCATTCTTTTAGTGCTTTAGCTAAAACTGCAAGAACTATATTGAATAGATAAGGGGAAAGAGGACATCCTTGTCTACTTCTTTAGTTTAGTGGGATTGCTTGGAGTTTTTCTCCATTACGTTTGATGTTGGCTGTGGGCTTCTTGTAAATCACCTTTATTATATTGAGATATTTTCCCTGTATTCCTGATCCCTCCAGAGCTTTTATCATAAAGGAGTGTTGGTAGGCTTTCTGTGAGTTTTTATGTTGTTGAACTCTAACTTTAGGTCATTGTGGTCCGATACAATACAAGGGACTATTTCCACTTTTTGTATCTATTGATATTTGCTTTATGACCAATTATATGATCAATTTCAGAAAAAGTCATATGTGGTGCTGAGAAATATGAATTTTCCTTTGCATTTGAGTTAAAGCTTCTGTAAATATCTATTAAATCCAATTAAATCCATTTGCATCATAACTTCTGTTAGAATCCTTATTTCTCTATTGAATCTCCACCTGATTGACTTACACAAGGATGAAAGTGTGGTATTGAATTCTCCCACTATTAGGGTGTGAGAATTGATGTGGGATTTGTGATTTAGTAGTGTTTTTTTTTTACATAGATATATGCCATTATATTAGGGGTATAAATATTCAGGATTGAAACTCATCCTAATCAGTTTTTCATGAGATAAATAAGTAATGTTCATCCTGGTCTCTTTTAATTGATTTTAGTTTAACGTCTAGTTTGTTAGCTATTAGGATAGCAACACCAGCTTGTTTCTTAGGGCCATTTCATTGGAAAGTGTTTTCCCAATCCTTTTCTCTGAGCCTGTGTGTGTCTTTAAGGTTGAGGTGTGTTTCTTGTATGCAGCAAAAGAATGGCTTCTGTTTTTGTATCCATTGTGTTAGGTTATTTTTATAGGTGAGTCGAATCCATTGATATTAAGGATATTAGTGAATAATTATTGATATTTCCTGTTATTTTTGTTAGTAGTTTATATGTATTTCCTTTCTTTGACCTTTTCTTCTGTCAGATTATCGATTGCTTGTGGTTTCATTTGTGTATCTGGAATCCTTAGGTCAGAATTTTCCCTCAAGTGCTTTTTGAAGGGCTGGATTTATAGATAGGTATTGTTTAAGTGTAACTTTGCCATGAAATATATTGTTTACTCCATCTATGGTGATTGATAGTTTTGTTGATTATAGTAGTCTGGGTTGTTCTTTTAGTGTCTGTATAACTTCTGACCAAGACCTTCTTGCTTTCATCATTTCCATTGAATAGTCAGGTGTTATTCTGATGGGTCTGCCTTTATAGGTAAGTTGGCCCTTTTCTTTTGTAGCTCTTAAAATTTTTTTGTCCTGTATGTTTTATGGCTTGATTATTATGTGGTAAGCAGATTTTTTGGGGGGTCAAATCTATATGGTGTTCTGTAGGCTTCTTGTATGTTTATAGGAATTTCCTTCTATAAGTTGGGAAAGTTTTCTTCTATGATTTTATTGAATACCTTATCTGTACCTTTGACCTGGAATTTTTCTCCTTTTTCTGTTCCTATTATTCTCAGGATGGTCTTTTCATGGTGTCCCAAATTTCCTAAATGTTTTGTGATATGTCTTTTTTGGTTTTAGTAATTTTTTTGACTGATGTATCTATTTCCATTATTGAGTCTTCCACTTCAGAAATTCTTTCTTCCATCTCTTGGATTCTATTGGTTATGCTTATATCTGTAGTTCCAGCTCTTTTCTTCAAATTTTCTATTTCAACCTTTGCATCATTTTGTGCCTCTTTTATTGCTTCTATTTCAGTTTTTAGTTCCTGGAATGTTTCTTTCATTTTTTGGTTTTCCTTTTCTTGGTTTTCTTTCAAGGATTTGTTCATCTCTTCCAATTTTTTGTTTGTGTTTCTTCTATTTCTTTAAGGGAACTTTTTATATCTTCTTTGAAGGCTACAATAATCTTCATAAAGATGTTTTTTGCTGTTGTTTTCTTTTGCTTCCTCTACATTGATGTGTTCACGTCTTGTAGTTGTAGAACCATCTATTTCTTCTGGTGTTGCCTTGTTGTTCTTTATATTGTTATATGTATTCTTAAACTGACATCTGCCTATGGCTTCAGTGGTTTACAATTAGTCAGCTCATAGTCAGTTGTGGCTAGAGGGCTTGTTTGTCTTCTGTCTGTTCTGAGCAAGGGGTCTGCTCGACCTCTGACTCTGCTCTGGAGAGGGGCTGGAGTTTCAATGTCCTTAGTCCTTCTCTGATGAAGCAGTTTGCCCTGGAGACGGAGCCCAACCTGGCAAAGTCTCTTTTTTTAGGGGTCACTGGATGAGGCCCCTCACATCTAAAGCCTAGGGTCTGTCTACAGGCAAGAGTCTGAGATTAGACCCTTGTGTGTGACCCCAGCCCTGGAAAGGAATCTTCTAGACAGGCATCCCAGGAACTGGAATCTCCTCACCTCTGACTCTACCCTGGACAGGTGAAAGCATGTTTTTGGTGTACACTTTTCTTGACTTATCCTCCATATCAAGTGTAATCTTTTTAATTTACTCTAACATTTGATTTGTGAAAAGAATTTAAAAATGCTCAGGGAAAGGTAGCATTATCAATATCTGATTTACATCTTAGTGTTACTTGAGTCTTTTAGAAATAGATTTGGACTTTTTTCTTTAAGCATTGTAACTGCCTGGATAGACTGGATATTACTTTAAAGATTTGATAGCCTTAATACTAAGAATTATCTTCTTATAATGGCTTATGAGAGAGAAGAGAAATTTGAAAAGTCTTTCATGCTCTATTAAGTCTTTCTAACTCGATGCAGGTCAAATTTAATAAATTTTATTTTCTTATAAAAATGTTCCAATCATGTACATTGTCAAATCTTTGAGCATATTATTATAATTTTTGTATATTTTCTTGAATAAAGCTTAAGTTTAAAATACTTGTCTTTATTTTAATAATATTTTTGTTTGTTCTTTAGAAATTTTGTAAATTTATTTGCTGTACTTTAAGCTAATTTCTTCTTCTAGCAGCTAGAGTATCAAAAATGTTAGGACTTAATAACCAATTATTGTCATTGGTATGAGAAAAATTGGATCTCAAACTTTTAAAAGTCTTCTAATTGAAAGACTTGTTCTTTAAAGAATTGAAAGTGGCAGTTTTCTGGATGGTGTGAAGAAATCCAAAACTTCCTAGCCTCATGTTCTTCTATATTTTGAGAATCAAGAATCCCACCAATGGGACACTATTTCAAATTAAGCATTTAGAAGTTTCTAGGTTAAATACAAATATGCTCTGGGAAACAACTGTCACAATCTCAATTCTCTTTAAATTAACTACACATTAATGGGTAAATTAACAGTCCTCACACTAATTGTATACTTCAGCATATATTGATATCCACTGTCTACAAATAGACAAGTGTAAATTAGTTAAGTGCTAGTAATAGTGTGTTTTCTAGATTCAAAGACAGAAATTAAGTACTGATAGCTTCTTTTTATTCACCAAAAACCTGACTGATTTTATTTGTAGATATAATTTATTGGAGTGTGAGAAATTTGTTTATTACTTTGTGTTGGTTAATACATCTTCATAATTTCTTATATGCATTTATTCTTCGGTTTTAAACCGAGAATGTTTGACTACTTGATGACAGTATGAATGAAACTACTGAGTCAATTTCCCTTAAACCTGAAAGAAATGGAGTTTGAGCACAGGGTGTTTATCAAGGAACAAGTAGTCTAGAATACAACTCACAACATGTAGCTCTCTCTATGCATGGGTGCCCATCAGCTATAAGACTGAGCATAATAAGCATTGATCCCTTTTCCTCACTGGGAGTTTTCTTTATGTGTGTGGTGTAATGAGCTTCTCTGTCAAGTCTCCTCAGAGAAAGCTACTGATAAGATACAACACTTCAAATGCACAGAAAAAGAAATCAATCGAAGCCTTATCAAATAAGATTAGTGCAGAGTCCCATACACCATCTCTTTAGTATCCCAAGGAAAATCACACTTTGTTCATATCAAGAGCATATTAGAAACTTGATTCTCATTCCTTCCTTAGTCTCAAGAAGCTAGCTGCAGAGAAACAGGTGAGAATATCCCAGAATGCTGAAACTGATGTCTGTTTTCATCTCTTCTCTGCATATTAATGACTTATCTACAGTGGTTGTATAATGGGTACTTGATGCTATCTACAACCTTATATTACCCTGAGTGATGCTGAGCTTTATTCCTTGTTTCAGTTGTCACTTCCTAGAGGCAATGTAGGCTGTCTGTTAGCTAATACCAATTACAAATGGCTAATTACAAATTGACTCACTAAGTTATGTGAGTTATATTTTGATGTTATATTTTGATGTTTGATGTTCCTTTTGAAATGTTTCTAAAAATCTGTTGATTGTTTCTATTTCCCCAAAGTAAAAGCACGTATACTCAATACTCTGTCCTTGGTGTATGTTCCATTACAAAATAAGGTGCTTGATCTTAACTTCTATCTCACCAAATACATTACTGCCTTGTAAAATAATTCATCTCATTGTTTCTCTAATTCTGTGGTCATACAGATTGCATTAAAATGCAGTTTGTCTCAGGCTGATTGAGATCTTAGATACTACATTTCTTACTCTGTGAGTGACAGCCACAAGCCACAACACAAAGAAGACTATATTGTCACACAAAAATACTAACTACTCCTTGATTATTAGAAAAAGATAGAAAAAGTGAAAGAAAGTGGGTAATGAAAGAAATACATGATGGTCTAGATTTTTAAACAATATCTAATTAGTTCAGTAACTGAGCAAATAATTTTCTATCACTGAACAAAACTGAAAATTAGTAGTAGTAGGCCCAATAATGTGTACAATTAAATAAAACATTAGAACTAGGTGCAATAAACAGTCAATGTTCTTGACATACATTCCATTTCAGTTCTCTAATGGATAGACATTTTTCATTCCCTCATGGTTTCTCAGGTAATGAGAAAAGACTCCTGAAGTGGGACATAAATGGCCTTCAAGAGGCATTAATGTTAAGACAAAATAATTCTTTACCTCAAGTTTATTGAAGGCATTTCAAGTAAACAGGAATGGGAATAGGAATTGGCAAGTCAGAATTTTCTTTCTCAAGTGGGTCAATTGTTGAGCTCCAGTTTGTTCATAATCATCCAAATATCCAAATGTTCTAAGGCAGGAGGATACATCAGTGTTGTATCCTAGTGTATCTACTAGTATCTCTATTGCACTAGAGTTAGGGTCACTTGAATCAGGGAAGAGCATGTCAAAGGAATGTTTTCTGTGAGTATCTTTTTGTTTCTCCCTCCCTTCCTCCTTTTTCTCCCTCTCTCTTCTTTTGTCTCCCTCACTCTCTCCTTTTTTCTTACCCTCTTTCTGTCTTTATTTTCTCATTATCTCTTTATTTATTCCTTTATCACTTTCTTTCTCTCCTTTTTTACAACAGCATCTTGCTGTCTCACTGTGTAGCCCAAGCTGATTTAAACTCCTGACATACTTCCTGCTTCAGATTTTTTTGAGTACAAGAATTATAAAATTTGTGCCATCATTGTTGACTCTGCTCTGTTTTCTTGTCATGACTAAAGTAACTTGGATGAATACAGAAGGAAAAAAATGACACCTCTTAATACTCAGGGAAGGCATTAAATATTTGTAAATAACAGAAAAGGAGCACCTAGCAGGAAGTCAGAGTATCTGACTTTCACTGCTAAGAGTGTTATTGGGTCTGAGGCTACAGCTATGTGAATGTTTTAGAGAATTGATCCAGGTAAGAGTTTTTTGAAGTGTGACAGGATGTCAAGTGTAGTTATGTAGAAATTATTGCCCATGGTCAAATGGATAGGTAAATATATGGTTAAATATACCTAATATTGTTTCACCAGTGTCAAGCTTCTTGAATTCTTTGGTGAAGTCTCTTTCAGTATAGATAACTCTCTTTGGATATATTCTCAAAACACATTTGATATAGACATTTTTTAATAGGACCATCATGCAAGATTAATATTCATCAAGAATATTTTGGAAAAGTGAATGTTTTTAGAACTGCATTCAATTTTAACTCACTATCACCTATTACAAAAGTTAACTATAGAATATGTTGAAGCCCTACTTAAATAAGCTTTAGAAAGATGAAGAGTAACTTTATCTTTAATTTGTTGTTGTTTCACCTTTATAGAAATCTGATTTTAAAAATTTCCTTTAATTTCAAGGTCAAAACACTCTTATTGTATGTTTTGATTTGAAGGATTAATAGCATCATAAAATTTATAATTAGGAGAGTCACAATCATTGATATTTTGTAAGACATTTTACAGAAATCAAAGTGCTTTATGATTTACCCTTATTATTTTTATTTTAAGTCAAGATTTGTCATTCTCATTTAGTTTGTTTTGTTTTATTTGCTTGTGGCAATGCCACTTTTTCATTTGGATCCAAATTTTAACAGCCTTTGCCTGAAATTATTTCTAATAAAGGTAGAAAAATGAGTCTAGTAGAAAAACTTCATCAAAATTAGCAATAAATTGTAACGTTAAAGTAATATTTGTTATTACAGTCAGATATATTATTATCATAATAGTCTAAAGCTAAATTAATATTTTAACTATTTCTTATAGCAGTATCCAATTTATTTGTATCTTTTTCCCTACCTTGTTCAAAATATAATTTATAATAACTGTCTAAATGTCCTTAAATTGACTTCAAAAATATATTTCACTGGCATTAAAATATTGAAAACCAAAAGTATATTAATATTTCTGAGAGAGGAGATGATGACCTTTATTGCACAGATTCATCAGCATAGCAATATTAATCTTAGTATTGAATAATGGTCTTCATGTTAGATGCTTTTATTGAAAATTCTAGAATATTTTGTTTATAACCTTGTCTAGAAAAATGAGGATTACATAGAATGCCCTTTAATGTCACCTTCCAACTTGTTCTGAATCCATTCATTAAGAAAAGAAGTTACTTGAGAAAGATGTAATTCTGATTTCTTTTTTCTCTTAAAGTGAGCTATTTTTCATCTTTTAAATGTGCACTGATATTTTCTGGGAAGTCCATGTTGCAAAATCATATTACTTATATTTAAGGGACAAATCACAGATTTCTGACTGGAGAGGAGTTTTACTGATTTTCCTTGATTGGGAATAAAGAAAAATTGTGCCAATTCATTTATTCTTTTACAGCTGCTGGTATTTTGACTATAAATATCAAATTCTAGTTCCCTTTAGCATTCTTTATAAAAACAGCAAATCCATGAATTTTAGGTAATAATACTTTAGACGACTTGTTATTTATTAGCTTTGATCCCCAAATGGCTTAAGCACAGATGATCAGATTCTCATTTGAAGAACCTTTGTTTTTAATAACTGATGCTGAGCATGTGTTACTACTACTGTTCTCCATTTAATTACTTTTCTATTTTGATCAAACACATTAATGAGAAGAGCTTCGGGCTGGAGAGATGGCTCAGCCGTTAAAGGCTAGGCTCACAACCATAAATATAAGAGAAGAGCTTCAATAAGTCATGTGTGAAAACAGCAAAGCACTTAATTAACATGTGTTACCCTGAATGATAATAAAAGAAAAGCATAGCAGTGTTGGGTAGGTTCACAAGGGCAACTTCAACCAAAGTGAACAAACACAGACTGGAAGCATAATAGAACAACTCTACTCTCCTTTAAAAGTTAACCATGACAACTATAGATCACAATGTGATTAGAGTCTGTCTTCTTTCTTCTCATTGAATCATTCTCTGTATTCCCAGTTTGGGAGAATGAAATGGTATATGGAAGATGAGAAGTAATAAATGTTGAATAAATCTACTCTACTAAAACCTAGTATTTATTGAATACCTATTATCAACTAGGTAATAAGATGTGTTTTTGAATGATTGTCACATTTATCTATCTGGCAATACATGTGACTATAGCTGTTACAAATTACAAAGCTATTAAATGAGGTACAGCAATCAATTTTATCCCATCACTATTTTTGGATAGAAAAATTTTTCTTACATTTCCAGCTACGTTGAAGTTCTTTACAAAAACCTTGGCCTATTATAAAATTTATCATCTGAAAAAGTACAAAGACTGATGAAACTGTAGTTTATATACACATAGGATGAGTTTTCTTACTGTGTAAAGCACATCACACTCCTAATTTTTGTTGTGTCAGAATCATAGATCAGTTGTGCAGGTAGCAGTCCTGTCAATTATTTTATTTTATATATTTTTAGTTAAAATATAATTATACCCCAGCCTCCTTTTTGTTCCCCTTTCCCAACTCTCTGATACACCCCCTATTCCCTCTCAAGTTCATGATCTTCTTATAGTGTAAGGGCTACTTAGTACAGTGGTGAGATTGTTGGTCATATAAATTCCTTTTATTACTGTGACAAAATACATGACAAAAGCAATTTAAGAGCAGAAAAGTACTCACAGTTTCAAAAGGTATAGTCTGCCATTGCAAGGAAGGCACTGTGTCTGAGGAGTAAGCTCACAGGGAGTGGTACTATTGGAAGGGATGACTTTGTTGGAATTGGTGTGTGTTTGTTGGAGGAAGTGTGTCACTGTGGAGGTTGGCTTTGAAGTATCCTTTGCTCCAGCTATGCTCAGTGTGTTACACAGTTCATTTCCTGTTGCCTGTAAATCAACATATGAAAGTCTCAGTTCCTTTTCTAGCATCATGTCTGCCTGCAGGCCATCATGTTCCATTGATGATAATGGACTGCACTTTTGAAATTGTAAGCCACCATCCCAATAAAATGTTTTCCTTTAAATGAGTTGCTATGGTCTTGGTGTCTCTTCACAGCAATAAAACCCTTACTAAGGCAGCAAGAATGTGAATCAATTGTTTCATATATTGTTGGATCAGAAAGCAGTGGACTGGACCAGAATCAGGGTTTCTCTCTAACCATAAATAACTTTCCTCCAGTAATCAATATTTACCAGCCAGGCCATATCTCCTAAAAGTTTCACAATTTCCATAAACAGCAGTACACATGAACCTTTGAGAACATTTTAGATTAAAATCCTAACACTTAATCTGATTGTGTCTATGCATGTTTGTGTGCAAAAGAGTTTACATGTTTGTGTGTATGTGTGCATTTTATTATTTCACTGTCTTAAAATAAGGACCAAAGAAAGATAACACAAAAACCCTTCTTCAATCTACCCTAACAATAAAGAGCAGGTCCTACCTCATTTAATCTCAAATTTCCTTCTAAATATCACAAGACTGACTTCACAACTGAAATAGCTTGCCTATAATTTCTGTTAGTTTTAATTTCTACTAGTATACAGATGGTAGATCACCACTTCCCCTCAGTTAAGGTTGCCTGGCTGGAAAGTCTGTAGCTGAAGGAAATTCCAAGAAGATTAGTAACCTCTCTTACTTCCAAATCTTGTCCAAGTACATTGAGACAGCTGGATGTAAAAATTTTTGATTATCCTATGTAGCATTCTCTTATCAAGTGTTGGTATTTATTTGGTAAAATGAATAAGTAAGCATTGTTTTCAATGCATAGAGAAAGGTCTTAAAGTCTGAAAAAATTATTCTAAAGATGAAATAATCACATAAGGAAAAAAAGGGAGACTTAAGAAGTTAGAGTAGGATTAGGGAAGAGAAATTGAAGTTACTAGCTCAACTCTTGTCTTGTCAAGAGAGTCCAAAACTAAGAACAGGAAGTTTTTTTTCCTTACTCATAGAAACACAAATCAAATTTTTTTATGTGGTCACAAGAAAGAAAATATTCACATTATGTACGAAGTGAAGAATTTATGCATAAAACATAGTCATGATCTGTCTTAAAGCCAATAAACCAAGGGATTTCATGAATTGAGATGCTTACAAACTATTTTTATAATACCTGTAGTGGCTTATTACTTTTTACAAAAGCTAATGAGGACAACGATTGATTTAGGAATCTGATAGAAACTACTAAGCCCTGATACAATCAACAGCTCATATACATAAATTTTTGTACTTAATTTAGCCATGAAGCCTGTTAGAGAACACCAGTATAGCTGTGTTTCCAGCATTGCTGTGTTCTTTGGGTTTCTCCTTTCTCTCCAAAGTGTATAAAATATTTCTTTTGTTCTGTGGGAATCTGTGGCTTTTGTTGTCCTCAATATTCTCTCTCACTTTATCTCACAGTAAACATTTGTTGACTCCCATTGGATTAATAAGTAGAAAGATTAGGCTTTATTTCTGTACATAGGAGTCTATAGAAGAATGCAATTATCTTTTATCAGTGACCAATATAGGGATTTGTTGCCAATATAAAAAAAGTGATTTCTGGTTTTAAGAGGAAAAAACAGTTCTAAACTGAAAAAATATGTAAGAGAGAGTCACTTTTCCCCTTCATATTTGATAGCATAAAAAGAATAGAGAGCAAGGGGACAGCATGGACTGACACTGAAGCTTCATTGTCTGTTTTCTGTTTCTCAGACAAAAGAAGACATTTTCAGAATTATTTTTACACAGGACTTTATATCAATAATTGAGTGTTATTAAAGACTGTCTCTGCTTTGATATGTATAACTGTCTTAATTAATGTGGTCCAAATCAGCTCTTAAGCCTAGGAGACCTTGTACAATGGCTATCTTTGTTCTGACAGACTGGAATTGTCATGATTTATAATCCATTATTGTTCCACTGAGTCTGATTGTATCCTTGGTCTTCCAGTTTTGCAACACACCAGGCTCTCAAATCATTTTAGTATCTCATTAATTGTTCAACATAACACAATACTTCTACACAGAAGAGATGTACACTTTAGTTTGTAGCTCTGTAGCCTTGTTTGATTTGAAACACTTGGCATCTTGGTCTACTTGTGAATGGTAGAGCCTCTGTCCAGCTGGGGTTAGGGCTTTTAAGTTTAGACAGTATTCTAACCATATCTAATAGGCTAATTATCTCCTTATCTCTGACTAAAACTTAAGCATCTTAAAAATATAGTGGCTTGAAATGATGATTTTTTTCATCTTTTCATGAGTATTAAAGATTAGAAATCTGGGTTGTGTTCTACTGCATCATTCTTCTGGAATGTGGCTTCAGCTGACCTCAGTTTATTGGTTTCTAGCTCAAGTCAATCTAGATATATCTTGCTGATTTAGTATAGACTCAGCTGGGATAAATGAGGTAATTCACTTAACAACAGCTAATTTTACTTTTTCTTGTCATAATTAGTTATGAGTGGACTCTAAAATATGTGCATCTAAATATGTAAATTGGAATTACTCAGAATAATTGTTAAAATTAGAATTCCTGAGTCTACCTAAGATACATATGACATGAAAACAGAGGGGGGCCACTAGGAAACAGGAGAGTAGTTCTGGGAGCAAAGGCAAGGAAGGACTAAAGGGCAGAATAAGAAGTTTAATAGTGTCAAATTATGTAATACTTGATAGAATGTGTCCATATGAAATCCAACCTTATATACTGAGAATATACACCAATGAAGTCCCATATAAGGTAATAAATAATTCCTATACCCTAATTACACATACACACATATATACATATATGTGTATATATATGCATAAAGACAAATGACTGAAAAATATTTTATAGAGAAAGTATCCTAAGTTTCATTGTTATGATAAAATCCCTGAGAAAAGCAGCTTCTAAGAGGCAAAAGTTAAATTTGACTCACAGTATCAAATGTCTCAGTGAATGCCCACTTGATTCTTTCACTCTTGAGTTTGTGGTAAGGCATCATATCACAGATCAGAGAAACTGTTGATGATCACTTCATCGCACTTGAGAAGTAGGGTTCAAATATTCTCTTCAAGATCTTATAACACTGGATGTTCTGATATCTCCAAATTCTCAATTGTGAATGTTCCACATCTCCAAAAAGAATTGCAGGCTTAGAACTGTGACTCCGAGTAAAATTTAAGGCAAACAACAAGGTATTTTCCAATCTAAGTTTACTAGATGCTGACACTGATATATTTCATGACCCAGGAATATGTCATAACTTGACTTTTGCAAAACATACTTCCTAGCATATTTATTCAAACTTTTTTGTTTGTTTATTCACTCATCTATACATGATAACTAGATAGTGCTGCATCATTTATCCTTAATAAATATCTTTTACTAGTAATTCCCTAGTCCTAGTGCTTCCCATTAACAAATAGTATGTGGAAGAAGGACACATGAGTTGGCAATGAATAAAAAGCTATTTGTTTTTCTAGTTTCAACTTTGTCATATTTGTGTGTGTGTGTGTTGGATACATGCACAAAAGTGTAATTGATGGCAATATTTAAAATCCAATGAGAAGTTCCATGGTTTCAGAATGACAATTTTAACTGTATAGAAGCTCACTGAGATATACAACTTTAGGGATTAGGCTAGTGTTGGAGTGGCTACCTCAATCTAGATGTGTGATTTTTCTATCTGTGAGTTCATTCTAATAAAGTGAATTTTTATTTTTTAAAAGGAAAAGTTATGTGTGTGTGTGTGTGAGAGAGAGAGAGAGAGAGAGAGACAGAGAGAGAGACAGAGAGAGAGACAGAGAGAGAGACAGAGAGAGAGACAGAGAGAGAGACAGAGAGAAAGAGAGAATGTCAGAAGTCAACTGTGAGCTTCTCTACAATCTCTAACCACCTTGTTATTTGAAACAGTACCTTTCACTGAACCCAGAGCATATCAGTTTAGCTAGACTATA
This sequence comes from Sigmodon hispidus, assembly GCA_004025045.1. NCBI lineage: Eukaryota > Metazoa > Chordata > Mammalia > Rodentia > Cricetidae > Sigmodon > Sigmodon hispidus. The sequence continues at coordinate 18,819 of PVIH01018348.1, read as the reverse complement.
TGGACAGTGAGCTCCAGACATCTTCCCTTCTCCTCCTACCCAGATCTAGGATTTTAGGAATATGCTGCTGCACTTGGCTTTTATTGGTTGCTGATGATCCAGACTTGAGATCACACACCTACAAGGCAAGCACTTCATTCTATGAGCCATCCTGTCAGCTAAACAGTTAGCTGAAATGACAACTTTCTCAGCTTCTTCATCCCAAGTTCCTGATTCAGTAATAAGCAACAATCTCTTAGACCAACTTTGTTGCTCGGGGGTCTTTACTTTGAATATTACTATTAGATATATATTATATACTGGTTTGAAAAAGGGTAAATAAAATCCTCATTTCCTGACTTTTATTGCTGATCTCTTACAGTACAGACTTCTTTTTATGACTTGCTTTTACTGCTTTCTGTTTCTGCTAGCCTTCCATTATCTCAGACTTTTGCTTTCATTGTGCAATGAACAGGGAAGACTCAGCTGGTGTTTCCCTAGAGCCTGCAAGTGCACTCCAGCCATTGTCTTACGGGCATGTTTTCTGACTCTAATGTTAAAGCTGTTCTTTTGGGTCCTCTATTTTTTTAGAATGAAATAAGGTAGCTCATGTCCCAGTCTAAGGATGCTGTTTGTGCTATGAAGTTAAGAGTAATGTTTTTTTCCGTGATAGCAGATTCATTTCTCATGTTATTCTGATGATATTAATCATTTGTTCTGGGAAGTCCTCAACCTGAATCACTGTCCAAGGGGGAAAGAAGAAATGTGTCTTATTGTGCTTTATGTTATTTTGAAAGTGACTACAATAAGCAGAGAGAGATTCTTGGAAATTTTATATATGTGGCGAGAATTACATGATGCAGCAAATTATTAAATTTCTTTCTTTTCTTTCAAGGCATAAATGTGACTTTTGGACTATTCTATTTTGTTCTGCCTATGAAAATAGGTACCAGTACAGGCTATAGAGATAAATATAGACATCCCTGATAATCCTATTCTACCCAAATTGCCAATGGAACATCTTGTTTAATGAAAATGATAGGGAGTTTGTTCCTATCTTGAGTATCCTGCATTATCACCCTACTGTACACAGCCATATTCTCCTGGTAATGATTATTGATTAATCCCATGTACACTTTCAAAAAATGTAATTTGTGAATTTGATGTCATCAGATACATTCTCTTTCACACTCACAGTTGAGAGATTCCTTGTGACCATAATGATGTTCTGGGAAATCATTAAAGCTGATACATCTCCCATTAACATTTCTAAAACAAAATGAACCCACTTATACCTATAATTTTTTAGTTAGTGAGTGGAGCAGTTATTTCTAAATTCTCATGTGGAACCACTGAACAATTTAACTTTTTATTGATAAAAATTGGGACTTGGTGCCCAAGTCCATTTGGATATTTTGTCTAAGTCAGAATATTTAGTTTTCAAATTCCCAGCCACACTAGGGTGAGAAACTCTAATTAAGCTCAGTGGCCAAACACAGAAATAAGACATGGAAGTAGGAGGAGGAGGGAGAGGGGCTTGCTGAGAAGAGAAGGGTGTCAATGGAAGAGGGAGACAATGAGAAATGAAAGAAACAATGTGTACATGGGAGTGGAGAGAGAAAAAGCCTAAAGTATAAAACATTAAATAAAAATTTTCATAATCTAAATATTTAGTTGCCTTCCATATAGTCATCTAAAAAGTATTTTATTGAGCAGTACAAACTATAAAATATATTTTTGTCAGAAAATTCTTCAAGGTTTTTTTTTCAACTGACATGGAGATTTGGTCAAAATCATGGTTAATAATAGATTCAGAGTAGACAAATTTGACTATCCATCTATGATATAAGCCTAATTTCTAGTCCTCAGTCTTAGATTTCCTGAAATCAAGGTATTTAAATACCATTATTTTGGATACCACAAAATTCTGTTTGGCATGTTAATCCACTCACTCCCACTTAAATCATAAGTCTTGGTAATCATAGTTTATGGCATGATCTTTGCTACCCATATACCATTGATGTATCTAGATTTGAAATTGTGACCCACACCAGATACAATAAAGGGCCTTGTTTGAAAATTTGGAATTAGGACTGGCATTCAAGTTTCTCCTAGGACCACTAACTTCCAAGGAAATGGCCACAAATGATGTATGATGCTATTTTTTTGTTTGTTTTTTTAGTTCTCACAAGGTACTTTATTATATTTTAATCAACACATTCTTATGTATGGGCTTAAGATGTGGCCTTTAAAAAAAGAACCACTACCACACTCATTTTGGAGAGCTAGGTTGAGAGGATTGTGGGTCTTGGAGTGGCCCAGGCTGATCTGTGGTATTATTTGGAGCGGGAGATTCCTCTGGAACCTCTTCTTTCTTTTTTTCTTGATTTTTGTTTTTTTCTTCCTTCTGAGGGGAGTAAATAATCACAATGGTATGATTTCTTCCCTTTTCCTTATCTTCTGAATTTTTATTAGCCACAGACTGGATGTTCTTTATTATTTGCGGGAGCTTTCTAATGCCCGAGTATTTTACCAGATAACATAGCAAATGGTTCATTCGTGAAGTTGCTTCATCTTCTGTATCTGAGCTGGTTGTTGATTCATCGTCAGAGTCAATAGAAAAGATATCTGAACTAGAATCGTCTTGATCATCCGCCATCTTTCAAGTTGTACTAGATACAGTTATCTTCACGAAGCCTGACCTCTTCTATATATCCCTCAGGACAATGAGAAGCCACGCCCTTCAGTTTTGATTGGTTAGCAAAATCTCCTCCAGCCAATGATATGTCTAAACTGACTTGGCTGTCACAGTGCTACCTCTCCTTCAAATTCCATGAAATGGGAGGGACAGTTTCAATGAGGAAGAGTTGAAATGATCTTGTTAGATGAAGGGATCTTACATAATCCAGCTTAAAATCATTTGAGTGACCTTTTTTATTAAAATTTTCTCATTTATTTTATATACCGACCACAGTTTCCCCTCCTTCCTCTCTTCCAATTTCGTCCCTTGTATCCACTCCCCGACTCCTTGTCTGCCTCTGCCTCCATTCATAAAGGGGCAGGCCTCCCAAGGGAGTCAAAAAAGCATGGCCTGCCAAGTTAAAGAAGGACTAAGCTCATCATACAGAATCAAGGCTGGGCCAGGCAACCCAGCATGGGGAAGGGGGGTGGTCCCAAAAGGCAGCTCGAGCACCAGGGACGGGCCCTGACACCACTTCTAGAAGTCTCCCAAATAGACCAAGCCACACAGCTGTCGGGCACATGCAGAAGACCTAGGTTAGGTCCCACACAGGTGTCAGTGTGATCATTAACCCTCCTGTATCTCCTCTTATTCAAGTATGGTGGGCCATGGGGTAAATTCTTCTAAGTTATTCTCCATTGTCAACCCATTCACTGTTTGAAATACTATTGTATATTTTTCTTGTTTTTGGAGGCTTATTATGAATAAAGAAGTCACACTTTCTATCCTTGTATATCCTTATTCAAGGTCCCTTCCCCCTCCCACCATATCAGGTCATTCTCTCTTCTCCACAACTCCCCATTCCCCTACCCTGGGCAGGTGGCAGGCAGTCCCAAGGACCCACTGTCCCAATATTGCTTAGTTCAGCCTCCACTCCTGGCAGATCCAGTTTTCTCCCCACAACATCAAGACTGAGTCAGGTGCTCCTCTAGTGGGAGTGAGATCCAAGGAGGTAGTCCAAGGTGTTACTGATCCCAAGCTGTTCAGTGGTTTTGGTTGGCAGCTTGGGAATGATTTGCTATTTTCGTGTTTGTTTGTTTGTTTGTTTGTTTAGAGCCACTAAGGAGTGAGTACATCCCCTGATAATCTTTCTGAGTTTGTGATACCTTGCCCAGGAGGATATTCTCCAAATCCATCCATTTGCCTGCAAATTTTAGGATACCATTTTTCTTACTGCTGAGTAGTACTCCATTGTGTAGGTGTACCACAGTTTGTTAATCCATTCTTCAGTTGAGAGGCATCTAGGTTGTTTCCATGTTCTTGCTAATACAAATAACACCACTATGAACATAATTGAGCTAATGCCTTTGGAGAGTGACTGTGCATCTTTAAAGTATACACCCAGAAGTGGTATTGCTGGGTCCTTGGGGAGATTGATTCTCAATATTCTGAGAAACTGCCATACTGCATTCCAAAGTGGCTGAACAAGCTTACACTCCCACCAACAATGGAGGAGTGTTCCCTTTGTTCCACATCCTCTCAAGCATAGGCTGTCCTCTGTGTCTTTTATCTTAACCAATCTAACAGGTGTCAGGGGGTATCTCAAAGTTGTTTCCATTTGCATTTCTCTGATGGCTAAAGATGTTGAGCACTTTTTCAGGTGACTTTCAGCCATTTGTAATTCTTCTTCTGAGAATTACCTTTTTAGATCTGAACCCCATTTATTGATTGGGTTATTCAAGGTTTTAGGATCTAGATTCTTCAGTTCTTTGTATATCTTAGAGATCAGTCCTCTATCACCTGTAGGATTGGTGAAAATCTTTTCCCATTCTGTAGGCTGTCATTTTGTCCTATTGACAGTGTCCTTGGCTTTACAGAAGCTTCTCACCTTCAGAAGATCCCACTTATTGATTGTTGGTCTTAGTGTCTGTGCCACTAGTGTTATATTTAGGAAATGGTCGCCTGTGCTAATTCGTAGAAGTATATTTTCCACTTTCTTTTCTATCAAGTTTACAGTGGCTGGGTTTATGTTGAGGTCTTTGACTTACTTGGATTTGAGTTTTTTGCAGGGTAATAGGCTTGGATTTATTTGCATTTTTCTACACACTTCCATCCAGCTATGCCAACACCATTTGTTAAATATACTATCTTTGTTCCATTGAATATTTTGGGCCTCTTTGTCGAAGATCAGGTGTTCATAGGTTTTTGGGTTAATGTCTGGATCCTCAGTTCTATTCCATTGGTCCACAAGTCTGTTTTTATGCCAGTACCAGGCTGTTTTTATTACTGTAGCTCTGTAGTATAGCTTGAAGTCAGGGATGGTGATGCCTCCTGAGGTACTTTTGTTAAGCAAAATTGTTTTGGCAATCCTGGCTTTCCTGTTATTCCAAATGAAATTGAGTATTGTTCTTTCAAGGTCCCAAAAATATTGTGTTGGGATATTGATGGGCAGTGCATTGAATCTGTAGATTGTTTTTGGTAGAAATGCCATTTTTACTATTTTGATGCTACCTATCCAGGAACATGGGAGAGCTTTCCATTTTCTGATATCCTCTTCAATTTCTTTCTTCAGTGTTTTAAAATTTTTGTCAAATAGATCTGTTACTTCTTTGGTTATAGTTACTCAAAGGTATTTAATACTATTTGCAGCTATTGTGAAGGGTAATGTTTCCCTTATTTCTTTTTCAGCCCTTTTATCTTAGTGTATAGAAGGGCTACTGATTTCTTTGAGTTAATCTTGTATCCTGCTACAATGCTGAAGGTGTTTATCAGCTGTAGCAGTTCCTTGGAAGAATTTTGTGGGTCACTTATGTATACAATCATATCATCTGCAAATAGAGATAGCTTCACTTCTTCTTTTCCAATTTGTATCCCCTAAATCTCTTTTCGTTCCCTTATTGCTTTAGCTAAAACTTCGAGAACTATATTGAATAGATAAGGGGAGAGAGGACATCCTTGTCTAGTTCCTGATTTTAGTGGGATTGCTTTGAGTTTTTCTCAATTAAGTTTGATTCTGGCTGTCGGCTTCTTGTAAGTCACCTTTATTATATTTAGGTATTCTCCCTGTATTCCTGATCTCTCCAGGGCTTTTATCATAAAGGAGTGTTGGATTTTGTCAAAGGCTTTTTCAGGATCTAAGGATATGATCATGTGGTTTTGTTCCTTTAGTTTGTTTTTATGATGGATAACGTTTACAGTTTTTCGTATGTTGAACCAGCCCTGCATTTCTGGGATGAAGCCTACTTGGTCATGGTGGATGATACTTTTTATATATTGTTGTATACGGTTTGCTAAAATTTTGTTGAGAATGTTAGCATCACTATTCATGAGGTAAATTGGTCTGTATTTCTCCTTCTTTGTTGTGTCTTTGAGTGGCTTGGGTATTAGGGTAACTGTGGCCTCATAAAAGGAATTGGGCAATATTCCTTCAGCTTCTACTGTGTGACAGAGTTTGAGGAGTAGTGGTAGTAATTCTTCTTTGAATGTCTGGTAGAATTCTGCACTGAAACCATCTGGACCAGGGTTGTTATTTTTGAGGAGGCTTTTAATACAGCACTACAGAAAGTATTAGAGGGAAAACTCTAAACTAAGGAACCCAGATACACCCATGAGACCACAAACATTCAATAACCCCACAGAAGAATACCCCAGAGAAAGGAAATACAAACAAGTTACCACCAAAAATAGCAGGAAATATCAATCAGTGGTCACTAATATCCCTTAATATCAATGTACTCAGCTCTCCTATAAAACAACACACATTAACAAGATGTATACAACAACAGAAGCCATCCTGTTGCCTACAAGAAATACACCTCAACCACAAAGACAGACACAGGCTTAGAGTAAAGGGTTGGGAAAAGATTTTTTCCAGTCAAATGGTCCTAAGAAACAAGTTGGGGTTGCCATCCTAATATCTAACAAAGTAGACTTTAAGCTAAAAGCAATTAAAAGGGACCAAAACTGTCATTACATATTCATTGCAGGAAAAAATGGTCAAGAGCAGATTTCAGTCCTGAATATTTATGCCCCTAATATAAGGGCACCTACCTATGTAAAAGAAACACTAATAAAGCTTGAATCACACATCAATTCTCACACCCTAATAGTGAGAGTCTTCAATACTCCCCTTTCTCTCCTGGATAGGTCAACCAGACAAAGACTCAACAGAGAAATAAGGAGCCTAACAGAGGTTATGATGCAAATGAATTTAATAGATATCTACAGAAGCTTCCACCCAAAGGCAAAGGAATATACATATTTCTCAGCTCCTCATGGAACTTTCTCCAAAATTGACCACATAATTAGTTATAAAGCAAATATCAACAGATACAAAAAAAATGGAAATAATCTCTTGTAACATATCATACCACCAGGGCCTAAAGTTACAGTTCAACAACATCAAAAATCAAAGAAAGCCACCAACTCATGGAAACTAAACATCACTCAGCTGAACTACCTCTGGGTCTAGGAAGAAATTAAGAAAGAAATCAAAGTCTTCCTAAAATTTAATGAAAATGAATCCACAATGTATCCAAACTTGTGGGACACAATGAAAGCAGTCTTAAGAGGAAAATTCTTAGCATTAGATGCCTATATGAAAAACCTAGAGAAATCCCACACTAGAGAACTAATGGCTCAGCTGAAAGCCTTAGAACAATTAGAAGCAAACTCACCTAGAAGGAGTAGACGGCAGGAAATAATCAAACTTAGAGCTGAAATCAATACAACTGAAAGAAAAAGAACAATACAAAGAATCAATCAGTCTAAGAGTTGGTTTTTTGAGAAAGTCAACAAGATAGATAAGCCCTTATCCAAACTAATCAAAAATCAGAGAGTGCCCAAACAAACAAAATCAGAAATGAAAAGGGGGCCATAACATTGGACCCTCAGGAAATCCAGAGAATTATCAGATCATACTTTGAAAATCTGTATTCCACAAAAATGGAAAACCTAGAAGAAATGGACAGCTTTCTGGACAGGTACCATCTACCAAAATTAAATCAAGGTCAGACTAATTACCTAAACAGGCCTATAACCCTTAAGGAAATTGAAGCTGTCATTAAAGCCTCCCTATTTTTTTTAACCATGCATTGAACATCAAAAAGCTACAGAGGATAAATTTAGAGAGGGAAGAGACAGGGAAAGTTAGAAAAGTACAATGTTTTAAGCCTTCACTATAAACCATTTCCTTTATTTTTTTAGTAAGAATAATAGTTTTTGTATCTATTAATTTGGAACCATTAAAATCTATTTCTACTCTGTAAATTCATCAAAAAGAGTCCAAAGTGACGCAAATGCCTCCTCCAAACCAATGTCTAATTCCATGCCTCACAATCCTACTAAAGTTATCTGCATTTTCTTAGACATATGGTAAAAGTACCTCATTTGCATTGATACCTTGAGTGAAAATATAGTATTTGTATAGTATATTTTAACCATTTAAATGATTATCTTTTTGTCATCTGATAAGTAGGTATTTTTAGAGTTGTCAGTGTCTAATATTAGTTTGTGACAAATATAAAAATTGGTACTGTTTCTTCTCTAAGCAAAACAGACTCACCCAGAGCATCAGCCAACAGTTAATCATCTAGATGGAGAGGGCTTGTAAACCTCTCCCCATATACTCTGGAATGGCCACTCACTTGACACTATGTAGGTCTTAGGCATGCGACTGCAGCAACTCTAGTTCCTGAGTACAGCAGTCCAATCATGTCCAAAGACATTGTTTTACCCTGCCCTCTATCTCTTCAATATTTCTTCCTACTCCTCTGAGAAGTTTCCTGAGTGTTGGAAGTGGAATTGGGATGCAGATGTCTCATTTATGGTGGAGCACCCCATAGATAATTACTCCCTGGACTTTGACTACTTGTGAGTTTGTATTAAGTGTGTTTCTCTACACAAAGAAGCTTATCTGATAAAACAGAAGATTGCATTAACCTATGTGTATAGGGATACATATTTAGAAGGCAATTTGATATTGTGTTCATTACAGAAATAATAGTAGTAGGGTCCTTCTTAATTTGCTCTACTCTTTTTGCAAGAGTGTAGAAAGTTTATTTGAACAGATTATTTAAAATTCAATGTAGGCTAGTTTTTGAAATGGAGATACTGTTAACTGAGGAACAAAGATAACACGGACATGTTTTCTGTCACATGGGTGACAGATTTCAGGAGAGGGATGGAAAAAAGATGGAGAAGAAGATGCAGATCAAGAATAAAAGTAGGTAATAGAAAAACGCAAATTGAAAATATAACACTGAACTAGGTCTTAACAGTGGTATTACCTTTTTCATTTAACCTCTAGAGCAGTGTCTCTCAACCTTTGCCTCCTGACCTTTGTGGGAATCGAATGATCCTTTCACAGGGGTTTCCTAAGACCATTGGAAAACACAAATATTTGCATTATGATTTACACAGTGGAAAAATCACAGTTATGAAGTAGCAATGAAAATAATTTTATGGTTGGGAGCCACTACAACATGAAGAACTGTATTAAAGGGTGGCAGCATTAGGAAGGTTGAGATTTACTGGGTACTTAGAAGGAATTGTGCTGAAAACTGATAGCAAAGACACAGTTTGCTCTCAGTTTTTACGTCATCACACGGGATCAAAATTTAGACCTTATTTATCTCACTAAGATTTGATATAGCAGCCTTGGGATTTTTTGTTTGTTTGCTTACAGTCTACTTTTCAATGGGTCTTCTCACTTTATTTCTGATCTATGTTACTGGATTCCATTTTTCATGTACTGTTCTAATTAGTGCCTGGGTGGCCTCTCTCAGCTTTCACTAAGTCCTTGATATTTACTGGATTTTCCAATACAGGTATAAGTCCATGTCAGGCCTGCACCTAATGGTTTATCTTACTGAAGTCTGTGGCAAGTCATAAAATTGAAGATGTGTACTTGTATTGACAGGTGGTACTGTATGCACACTGGTAATTTGAAGTAAGGTCTAGTAGCCCATCTTTGAGTTCTTTCACAGTTTAACAATAAATGTTCACTGTCAGTGGAAGTGAGGCCTGTGCAGCAAAAAAATGAATGGAAGTTAGAAAATCACCCAGTCTTATTGTAGGAATTAATCTCTGGGAATTGATTTTATAAAAGGATTAATATTTATTAAAGGGTTATATAAACACTCACTGATATAAGATTGAACCTTAGGGCAATTGTTAGAGGGTTAAAATGGCCCACCTGGTGGCGGTAATCCTTTGAGAATGAAGGAACAAACAGGCAGCTTGCAACTGGTCTTCAAGGGGGGCTAGCCATACCCCTGCAGGGATCCTTAAAACCTCAAAGTTACGCCTAGGTCTTGCTAAAAAGTGTCTGAACCAGCTACACAATCTTAATTACTAAAATTAGACAGTTATTGTGTGTCTCTTCAAAAGCTATTCTAATAAGCCAATTATATATTGAAAATAAGAGGTTTTTCTTTAGTTTATAACTTCAAATGAGTTCCACGAGATCCATAAAAATGCTGTTATCACTTCAGAGCCTGGAATGATTATATTGTACAGGCATATAAGCAAATATAAATGCACACACAGAGAAATTCTTCTTGGTAAAAATTTTTTTCAGTTCAATAAAATTTAGTCATATTGATGTTTATCTTTTAACTCACTCTAACATCTCAGGTTGTACTGTAAGTGTGGCTTTGGGAAATTATGAGGAAAATGGCCACAATAAAATGTTTCTATTTTATAGATTTAAATACAATTAAAATGAATATACATACAAATGACAAAACAATAGGGGACTAACCATTTAGTTTAATCATATATGCCATATGCCAAATTTTTAAAAACGTGATACAATATCTTACTATTTGAAAACAGAGAGAAACCTTTCTCTGATAGTAAATGGAACAGCAGAATTTGAATAAATCTTCCTTAATGGTTCATCATAGATCACATGGAACATGAATGGACATAATTATATATGAATTTAGGTAAGGATTCCCAGTGAGTTCTTTATTGCAGGTCATTTTGCCTGGATGAGGTATGCTATGTGTGGAAGTAGATGTATGCAAAGTGCTCAGAATGAACTGAGTGGACCAATGAGTTATGTAGACAACATTATTGTACTATTACTTTAATCTCAGGGAAATACCAATCTGTTCAAATTAATGTGCAGAGTCATGTTGTGAAAATTCAAATTCTTGAGCAATGCATAGAAAGACAGGTAGGGCAAATATCTAAGTGAAAACCCTGTCACTTCACTTTGTTCAAGTTAACTCTTATTATAGAACTGTAAATGTTTTCTTTATTTTTTATAAGAACTTATAATGATGAACAAGCAGTATATGAAAACTCACCAGTAATAGGTTACAGACAAGCTAAATGATGTGTGACTATCATTAATTATAAATTGTATTTATAAGAATACAGTAAATTATAGGGTACACTGGCAAGGCATCACCAAAATTGAACATGTTGACATAAGATTCTTTCTGTCATCATCATCATCATCATTATTGTCATCATGTTTGCCATGTGCCAGCTGTAAAAATGAGCACTTCCTTCATTTTCCACAGATTAGTAAATTCTCATATAAACTTTGTGAGATAGATATCACAGCAGAACAAATACTTAAAGCAGCAAAATATATACTTCTAAGATACAAATAATATTCATCTATCAAGATATTTGCTATTTAGTCACAATTCTAAGTCTTTGTAGTTTGATGCTCTTCTTATACAGAATCTTTAAAGATTTAAGGGTAACATTTTTCTGAATGATCAAAATGAAAGTGCTATCAGAAGTGATTTTAAAATCCATTACTGAAGCAGTTAAGAAGACTCTCAATTTTCAGATTTGTAGTATACAGGCACACTAAAAAGCTGTTTTGTTTCTGACCTTTTGTTACTGTGGTAAATGGTAGCACTCATTTTTCTAACTTGACAGCAGAGAGGTATAAAAGCTAGAGACCAAAATGAGATACTGGTTTTGGAGCAGAACAGTCTGACTGTACCCCTCAGCAACCCCTGGATTAGTTAGGTCACTTAATCTAACTAGTCTTTAGCCTGTTCATTTAAAAATGATAAGAATACCCTATTTTCATAGGTTTTCAGTAAATAATACCTGAGATACTACATGTATCTTACTATTATAAGATAAATGTTAATTCTTTGTATCTAACTACAGTATTTATTTCTTACAACTAAATTATTCCCCAGAAATTACGATTGACCATTTGCCATGTCCAACATCATTAGCTTCTAAATCTGTCTCCCTGTGATATTAAAGTACTTAATGGCAGATGTCTGGAAAAATGTTTTTTTTTTTATGAGTGAGAACTCAATGATGTTTTAGTACATAAAAATGTACAATTGGCAAGGCAAACCTTTTATTTCAAGCCCTGGACTAGTTTGCAATAGTCTTACAATTTTAAAAAGTGAAGTCACAGTAATATGAAGTAGCTATTGTATTCAATTTAAGATGCAGACAAGAAAGGACCTATATATTCCACAAGGGAACCCTGTATATGCTATGCCTCGTATTGAAGAAGGATTTCACTTTAACATAGTCAGTTATTCTTGCTGGTTAGTAATCTTCATTTTTGTTGCAGTCTTTAAAAAACAGAGTCTATAATAATAAATATTACTTGCAATAATATATTAGAGATATCCCACCTGAACGGGTAGTAGTATTTGGGCATAGTTTTATGAGATTTTAGAATTCTAGAGTGAGAGAAGTAGAACTATGAAAGTAGTATAAAGAGACAGTTATTGGAGAAGATTTGATTAGATATTCATTATCAATCTACAAAGGGCAAAAGAACTACATTGCAGCAACCACAAAGATTAATCTCATGTTGATAGTGTGAACCTGAATGAATGCTTGGTACTGGCTTTGCAGGTTGACATGCAGAGAGCCACTTAATCATGTTAGTGATAGGGTCTGTTGTCTCTTAAGGTCGTGTCAAGCCATCCATCTCGAGGACAGATGCAATTAAACAATTTTTGGAAAGCATTTCACTGATAAGCAATAACAGATAATAATGATCATTTTAGTAAATACCTAAGATTCCATCCAATGAGCTCAAGTAATCTATTTCTACACAGATCTGGGTCTCTACCACAAATATCCAGCCTTGGGCTCATGCAGAAGTAGCACTCATTCTTAAAAGTAAGGTTTTCTTGTAAACCACATTGTCACAACAATATTATTTCTTTTGGTCATTTCCCAAATTAGAAATCTCTAAATCTCTACTGTTGTATATTTCCTTCCTAACAGCGGGGCCTGTAAATAACACCTTCTGAAACAGCTTCTTCCATCTCCAATTTATTATTTGGCAGCATAACACAAAATTTGTCATTTGGAGATGAAGTCATTTCTAGCTTTAAGTGCCTGTAGAAAATTAAATTCTGAACTGGATTGTGTTTTATATTCATACCTCAAAATTGAAGGAAAGGGACTATTTAGGAAATTTATGGAATACTATGACCAAACTTATGCTAGACACTTTGTGTATAATATATGAACTTTAGTAACATATGTTCTAGCAATTGCTTACCCCCTCAAAAAAACCTCTTTCATTTTACTTTATAATTTGTATATATCTAATATGCACAACAATGTATTTTGGTGGATATAATTTGTATATATCTAATATGCACAACATTGTATTTTGGTGGACTTACATGTAATGAAATGGTTACTATCGTGGAAAAAAGTGGCATATATAATTTCACATTGTGGTCTTATTTTGTGACAAACCTACTGTTTAGTCACATCTTCCAGAAGCAACAAGTGTGATTAATTACAACTCTATGTTCTACTTTATCTCCTAGCCTTATATACCCTAAAAACTGTCTTTTGAGGTACATCTCCCCATGTTTCTATATATATTTTCTTTTGTGTTGTTACGATATAAGATACACATATAAGTGAAATAGTGAAGTTTTTCTTTCTGCACCAGACTTAATTCGCCAGGCATAATGTCCTATAGATTCAACTTTTTATTTCTATCATAAATTTTTGAGGCAGAATCACACTCAATATGTAATCCAGGCTCACTTTAAACTTGCAGTCTTTCTGTTTCAGCAACCCAAGTTTAAGGATTACAAAAGTATGGTGCAATGTCAAGCTCACGGTTTAATATTTTCATTTTGTTCTTGTGTGTGCATCTCTAGGAATCAAACTCAGAGATTCACCTATCTTAGACATCCTCTGTGCCACTGAGGCATAACTCCAGTTCCTAAGTTCTCTTCTATTGATACACTTCTTCCCCTGTGCCACACAATGAATTAATCCATAAATACCTTACTCTTTATAACATAGTTGAATTCTCATCTCATATAGCCAACCACTTCTATATCTCTCAATGTGGTCTCCATCATCTCCTATCTGGATTGTTGGAGTCAGGCCGTATCATTTCTCCAGTAAAAACTTTTCATATCATTTTATGATTTTCTCTTAGAAATCTTACTGCATTCCCTGCTTTTCTCTTTATGTCATTGACCAGGACTTAGAAGCTGTTTTAACATATGGATCACAACCTCCATTGCATATCAGCTGTCCTGAATATCAGATATTTAAATTACAATTCATATCCATACCAGAATTATAGTTATAAAGTTGCAATGAAAATAATTTCATGATTGGAGTTCATCACAACATGAGGAACTTTATTAAAGTGTTGTAGCATTAGGAAGCTGGACAATCACTGGACTATAGTATTACATTTTTAGCATTATAAAAAGGGAGCATATATTAGCTGCTATTTTGTGTGTTACTATTTTCTTTCATCAATATAGTGATGCAGACATTGATATTATGTCATGATTAGACACTTATTGAATAAAAAGGTGGGACTGGAATGTGCTCACATACACATGAAAAATAATACATTAAAATATGAAAATAGACAAAGAATATGCGAAAAGAGAGAGCCTGAAATAGTGGTCATGTACAGAAAAGTTGGAACAGAAGATTAGAGAGTAAATAATAGCCCATCTGCTCAATACTGGATGAATAATGAGACACTTTGGTATTAGCTTAAACAAACAATCTAACTAAGGGGTGCATACAGTATATATCCAAGTCCAAAACATACAGAATGAAATAAAAATTTGTACACAAATTTTGATGAAGGTATACAATAAAATACAAGAATGAGAAGCAGAAAATTCAAAGTTGTAATTCTGTGGTGGGATGAATCTGCATGAGTAGATGGAAATTTCAGTTATTTTAGTAATGGTCTCTTACTCTGGATTATGGAAGACATCAATTAACTTATTATCTTTGAATTGCATTTTACATTCTTTTTATGCCAATAGTCTGTTCAGTAACAATATAATACTCAAGAGTGAAAAATTTTTCTTAGGATTGTGCTATTCATTATGGTAGTCAAGACACACATGAGTATATTTTATTTAATATTAATTTTAATTATATAAAATTAAATTAAATACCCAAGACACATTGTCATATTTAAAATGTTCAATAGCCCTGTGTCCTTATTGCTACTATATCAATCACTACAGATTATTTGTAAGCACTATTCAAGAATTTTTCTATCTCCTTAGATTACATACTGTTTTTATCCACATTTTATAAGTGCAAGAAATCCACAGCCTTTCTGTACAAAATGTCTCTACAACTCTGTCTATATCATCAGTAGGAGATGAAGCAAAGATTTCCTTCCTATAGATTTTGTTTATCCTCTTTGTTAGAGGAAATGACATTAATACATTTATCAGCCTTCATATTTCAATTCATTTAACTCATCATGTGCCAACATGAGTTTGCTTACTTTTCAGCTTTAGGAAGTCAAGGACAGGTTCCAGACATACAAGTTCAACTTGTGCCAACAAGATTGTGAGCAGATTTTCATCTGCTAAAATGATTCATTATGAAAGATATTAAAGCTATAGTTCCTTCAAAGTAGAATGCATAAGTAAACAGTGGCCATCCAGAATGAGACACATTCTGCAGAGAAAGAAAATGTTCTTACTCCCTATTTTCTAAGTTTATTTTCCTCCGAGTACACATTGTTATTCTGAGTAGTTTAGATTCCCGGGCTTCAGTGAGTATTTGACTATGTGCTAGAGAGAGTCAAATACATGGGTTATTTTTCCTGTTTCTTTGCCTTTGTGAACAAGAACCTGACCTTATGATATGGTTTCTTTCCTTTGTTTTCTTCTACATGTACACTTGAATGTTCTAAACCCTGGCTTTATGTTTCTAATAAATATGGCTGACATATGAGTAATAGAAATTTGATAGTGGGGTTTAAATTTGAGGACAGAATGAACTGATTTTTTTCCTACTTGGATCTAAGCCATAGATTTCTGAGCAGTAACATAGAAATCTTCCATTGGCATTTCAGCTACAGAAATGACAACTACGTTCTTACCACTGTATATTGTGGATATGTTTAGACATTTCAAGGAGAAGAAAGGAGGTAATCCTTCAAGGGAAGAGTCAGATGATATTTTATCCATTGAGCACATTTCTATTGAATCTGATATCCCTTAAGACATATTAGGAGGGATTCAAAGTTGAGTAACAAGTTACAGACATTAGCAGTCCCGGATTGAGTCACAAGACAGCTCTTGTAGGTGCTAGCATCCCTGATAAAGTAGGTGTTTTCCTACACCTGATGAATAATTATCATGCCACAAGCAGTAAGATTGCTAGAGTAGAAGGAATAAAGTTGCTTTCCATCTGAACCCAGGCTAATTAGCATGTCTATTTGATGTGGTAATGTCTTTCTTTTTTTCCTTTTTTAAATTTTTTTTGAAAATCAATATCAAACTTTATTTTTTAAAAAAGCAAAACATCCAAAATAGCTAAAAATCTCATATGATAAAAAATTCTTATTATAAAAACTTAAAAAAAAAATCTAAAGCTCCTCAAGCAATTAGGCTCAGCAACAGCTAATGCCCACGAGTACACTATGGCCACCACAAATTTCTGCTAAGCAACCCTTCTACAGTCAAACCAAAAGGTTTGTGTGTGTGTATGTATGTGTGTGTGTGTCTTTAAATCATTTTACTCACCCATCATATTTCAATGAAAGAATGTATTTGCTTACAGTCAAGAAATGATTGAGTACATCCCCTGCTTATTCTTCTGGGTTTGTGATGTCTCACTCAGGAGGATATTCTCCAAATCCATCCATTTGCCTGCAAATATTAGGATATTGTGTTTTCTTAGAGTAGTACTCCATTGTGTAGATTCACCACAGTTTGTTAATCCATTCCTCAGTTTAGGGGCATCTAGGTTGTTTCCAGATTCTTGCTATTACAAATAATGCTGCTATAAACATAGCAGAGCAAATGCTTTTGGGGTGTGAATGTATGTCTTTAGGGAGTATGCCCAGTAGTGGTATTGCTGGATCCTCTAGGAGACTGATTCCAAGTTTTTTTGGGAGATTGCCATAATTGCATTCCAGAGTGGCTGAAACAATTTACAATCCCACCAACAATGGAGGAGTGTTTCGTTTGTTCCACATCCTCTCTAGCATAGGATGTTATCTGTGTTTTTAATCTTAGCCATTCTGACAGGTCAAAGGTGGTATCTCAAAGTTGTTTTGATTTGTATTTGTCTGGTGGCTAAAGATGTTGAGCACTTTTTCAACTGCCTTGCAACCATTTGTAGTTCTTCTGCTGAGAATTCCCTTTTATTTCTGAACCCCACTTTTTAATTGTGTTATTGAAGGCTTTGGTCTCTAGTTTCTTGAGTTCTCTATTTTAGAGATCAATCCTCTGTCACTTGAAGGGTTGGTGAAAATATTTTCCCATTCTGTAGGCTTTTTTCTGTCTTAACGACTGTGTCTTTGGCCTTACAGAAACGTCTGAATTTCAGGAGGTCCCACTTATTGATTGTTGTTCTTAGTGTCTGTGCTACTGGTGTTATATTTAGAAAGTGGTCACCTGTGCTAATGCATTGAAGGGTATTTACCACTTCTTTTTCTATCAAGTTCAGTGTAGCTGGGTTTATGTTGAAATCTTTGGTCTACTTGGATTTGAGTTTTGTGCAAGGTGATAGGCCTGAATCTATTTGCATTTTTCTACACACTACCATCCAGTTATGCCAACACCATATGTTGAAGATATTATCTTTTTTCCATTGAATATTTTGACCTCTTTGTCAAAAATCAGGTATTCATAGATGTGTGGGTCTTCAACTTGATTCCATTGATCCACAAGTCTGTTTTTATGCCAGTATCAGGCTGTTTTTATTACTGTAGTTCTATAGTATAACTTGACATCGGAGATGGTGATGCCTCCTGAGGTTCTTTTATTGAGCAAAATTGTTTTGGTGATCTTGGCTTTCCTGTTGTTACAAATAATATTGAGTATTGTTCTTTCAAGATCTATAAAAAATTGTGTTGGGATTTTGTTGGGAAATGCATTGAAACTGTAGACTGCTTTTGGTAAGATTGCCATTTTTACTATGTTGATCCTACCTATCCAGGAGCATGAGAGATCTTTCCATTTTCTGATATCCTCTTCAATTTCTTTCTTCAGTGATTTAAAGTGTTTGTCCAATAGATCTGTTATTTCTTTGGTTATAGTTACTCCAAAGTATTTAATGCTATTTACAGCTATTATAAAGGGTGATGTTTCCCTTATTTCTTTTTCAGCCCTTTTATCTTTAGTGTACAGGAGGGTGATTTCTTTGAGTTAATCTTGTATCCTGCTACCTTACTGAAGGTTTTTTTCAGCTGTAGAAGTTCCCTGGTAGGATTTCATGTGTCACTTAGGTATACAATCATATCATCTGCAAATAGAGATCACTTCACTTCTTCTTTTCCAATTTGAACCCCCTTAATCGCTTTTCATTCTCTTACTGCTTTGCTACAACTTTGAGAACTATATTGAATAGATAAGGGGAGAGGGGACAGTCTTGTCTAGTTCCTCAGATTAGTGGGATTACTTTGAGTTTCTCTCCATTTAGTTTGATGTTGGCCCTCTGTCCGCGCTACCGACTCGCCAGCAAGAACGACGCGGCACACGTAGGATCCTTCTGCAGAAAAGTTTTTTAATGCATCTTGAGAGGGAGAGCATAAGCTTACAAGATGGAGACTCCAAACGGCTAAAACCCATCCCTTATATAGGAAACTGGCCCCTGCCTAGGACCTGTCAGACTCTGATTGGCTGTAGCTCCAACGGTCGAAGTGACATCACGGGAGAGGCAGAGCACAAGGA
>PVIH01018347.1:7339-38912 GCA_004025045.1 Sigmodon hispidus | reverse complement strand
CACCGTCACTTCACAGTCACTATACTGACACCATCATTCCCACGCTGTCCTACACCGTCACTTCACAGTCACTATACTGACACCATCATTCCCACGCTGTCCTACACCGTCACTTCACAGTCACTATACTGACACCATCATTCCCACGCTGTCCTACACCGTCACTTCACAGTCACTATACTGACACCATCATTCCCACACTGTCCTACACCGTCACTTCACAGTCACTATACTGACACCGTCACTTCACAGTCACTATACTGACACCATCATTCCCACGCTGTCCTACACCGTCACTTCACAGTCACTATACTGACACCATCATTCCCATGCTGTCCTACACCGTCACTTCACAGAGACTTGGAGTTTTAAGCTGGGGCTAGATTGTTCTTAAGATAGAGGCTCTTCTGTACTTCATTCGTTTTTTATTCTGATGTGAACATAGTTATTTGATTTTTATTGATTCATTTGGCATATTACAGATCACTGTTCATATTTGGTGTGTAAGCTGTTCTTTGACAGGCTTATCAAACATCTGGAATGGCAGCACACGGGATTGCTGTGTCCTCTGAGTATAGTCAGCCAGAGATGGGATTGATTCCCCTTTAGTTATTATTTGAGTTATTGTAGCAAAAGGTCCCAATATCTATATTCAAGTGGAAACTTCATCCATCAAAAGTGAGAAATGGATTTACCTGATGAGGGACAGCGCCCTCTCAAGATTTTTTTTTCCTTTTTTTTTCTTACAGAGAATTTTATGGAGAGAAAA
The DNA here is from genome assembly GCA_004025045.1 of Sigmodon hispidus. Taxonomy (NCBI): domain Eukaryota; kingdom Metazoa; phylum Chordata; class Mammalia; order Rodentia; family Cricetidae; genus Sigmodon; species Sigmodon hispidus. The sequence goes on along the minus strand of PVIH01018347.1, from coordinate 38,143 downwards.
TGCAGTCCTCTTAAGCATCTCATTAGAAATATTAAAACAATTTGTCTTCTGTAGCTTTATCCGGGCTAAGAAATACAATTTTTTCTCTGTAACTTCAGGTGATGATAGTTTATGAATTTTGGAGTTTGCACAGAAGTTCTGTAGTTTTTACATGAAAAGTGCCGTATGTTGGGTAGGTTATGGTTTCTGGAAAAAGAAATGAAACAAACTCAAATCAAGTCCACGTGGAACCATCAAGTGTCTGTATAAACCTGTGTGTACTTGTTCCTCCCATTTCAACTGTGGATAAAGACCATCTGCGTGGGCTCTGACCTCGGCTTTCTACAGCTCTGCTGTTTCTGTTGTGTATAAAAGAAGTTGTGTGAATCAGTTTGGGGGTGGGAGTGTGCCCATCTTCAGAGAAATTCAAAGTTAAAACAGCAATTGCCAAAACTCCCTGTAGAAAGTCATGTATTAGGGTAAGTTGAAGCTCAGACAGGGTTATTCTAATAGGCATTGCTTCTGCCTTTTCCAAGAGGATTGCTCAGTCCATCTTTGACTCCCTTTAAAGTAGAGAGGAAGGGCTGACCTTACAGATGACATAGGTGTGAGGTTCAGATGTTAGGCATTCCAGCATCCACAGGAATTTTGGGTCTTACATTGGACTGGAAGACCTATTTTTATGGCTCTTCATTACAGCATTCTCCATGAACACGTATCTCCGTATGTAGGTATGTGGCTCATGTCCCCAGTATGCAGGTTTTGAAGACAAGGATTATTGCTTTTAGTTTTTCTTCCCCTCTGCTATGCATTGTGCCAGAGTGCCTCATTTGATTTTGCAGATTCAATGCCTCTTTGTGAGCTGGAGTCTCACCGTGTCGCCCAAGCTAGCTTTGAATTTGGACTGTTTCAGCCTCTTGTGTCTCCAGGTTCGGCTTCAGTGTCCAGTTTTCAGCTGGACAAATAGATGGTCAGATAAATGAAAGGCTCTGCCTCAGAACCTATGTCTAAGTGCTCACTAACGGGCTCTGATAAGCCGATAAAAGAGTGGGTGATTTACAAAAGACTTTGCAGTTGGAGCCCTTTAAATAATGAGCTCCCCTGTGAACTGAGGATATAATTAACTTCTTTAAAATTACATTTCCATGCCTATTTTTAAGAGTGTCTGTACAGGGTAAATCAAAATACACATGCCTACAGAAGGCTGCTTTTGTCGTTGGAAGAATGGAAGTCGCTGTAGAATGTAGAGGTTTAATGTTAATATTGCTGTATTATTTACTGCTCTCCTGAGGCCTCCTACAGAGTCTCTTAAGGGAGTAATTTCCATAGACTTCTCCTCCCCCCTCTGGTAGATAGCTGCTGATTGGCTGAGACAAGCCAGAGTTGGTCAGGGCTGTAATCAGCCTTGGGTCCCCATCTCAGAGGCCTCCTCTTGTTCCTCAGCCTTGGTTTACCTTTCCTGCAGCACTTAGTCTCCTCTTTTTTATTGATAGAGAACTTTCACATACACCTATTGGTCAGGTAGTACCCTTTCAGTCAGTTCTTTTCTGCTCCATTTTGACCTGTTCACTGCATACCAGGTGTTGGCCTGTCATGACAGACCCCAGAGAATGTTCTTACACTGTGAGCATGGAGAAGAAGCACCAGTAATCCTGAGGAGGCTTATCATCAGGGCTTTGAAAAGTAAAAGGAAAGAGCCCAGTAGACTGACTCCATTACTGTTGGACATAGAAGGAAGCCAGATGAATTGTTCAGGATGATGTCAGGGTGACTCAAAATGACATCACATTTAATTTAAAATGAATGAATGTGGAGGAGAGTGATGGGTTGGTTATAGTGATAAAAAAACAAAACAAAACAAAACAAAAAAACAAAACTTGAACTTAATCCTACCAAAATGTATCATGGTGTGTTTTTTGTTCCATATTTCTAATGATTTTTAGACTTTTATATCATCAAGTAGAAACTGCAAATAATTCTTTTCTTTCTATGTTCTTAACTATATGTTATATATAGGAGAGGCCTCAAGGTAGGAAGTTACCTGTGTTTTTTTTTTTTTAAACCTTTGGCTACAAAATAGGGTGAGCCAGAACCCACATGGTTCAATATTCACTGGCTTCTTATTTAAAGACAAATTTGGTGCCAGACGCTTAGAGTTTCTTAGACACTTGAGCCAAATTTGGCTTTTCCTCTCTGATTGTATAAAAGAAGTTTTCTCAACTTAGATTTTTTTTTTGTTATTGATTTTCTTTTGAGCTGCTCCTTTTTTCTTAAAAAAAAAAAAATCCACACAAAACAAAACATTTATTCTAATGCTTTTTGGCATCATCTCTTCAGAGATGGCTCCATAATTTATAAAGGTCCTGGGTACCAGTGAGCATCAGAAGAGGACATGACTGCATGCGTGAGGGATGCTGTGATCTGTGAACAAACTTACCAGGATATTTGTCCATCTCTACCCTGGTGTCAAGTATTATCGGTGATGAAAATTTCATTTGGTTGTAGTTGGGGCATTTGAAAATGTGTATGAACAGGTCTAGATCTGAGTTTTAAATTGTCTCTGAAGCTAGCAGTTTTGATGGAGTATTTTGGTGGACTTTGGTGAACATCTCTAGAATATAAAATATTAAAATATTCTTGTTTATTTATTGTATGTGTATGTATGTTTAGGTCATAGGACAACTTTGTGGTTTCCATGGATACAACTTAGATAGTCAGGGTTGGCAGCAAGCACTGAGCCACATAAGTTTAACCCAAGGCTAAATACAGTTCTTTCATTAGTACGGCTGAGTTTAGAAGCTACCTTTGAAAACAGCCTGTGCATGTCTCCAAGGTGATGCTGTGTTACGACAGTCTAAATGACCTTCAGAAGAACTTTATACTGAAGCATCACCAAAATGAGGTAGGTTGAACCACAGTACATAGACCACAGTACATATTAATGTAGCAGAAATAATGTGTTCCCGTTATATAGGGTGAGGAATGTGGACATTGAACACATTGATGTTTAGAAATGAAGAAGATTGTCTCTGTGTAAATATTTTGAGAATATTGTATATTATAGATATTTACATTAGAGTGTTTTAATTTTTCATACCGGTCTGCCTGTATTTCAAAATGATTGTATTTTAGGATAGATGTCTGAATTGTATTAAGTTCATGCAGTTGCGCTAGTTGCAATTTGGGAGGGTACAGAGTGAGGAAGGAATCTAGAAGTGAATAAAGCCATCAGGAAGCAACGCTGTGTGTTCTTTCTAACTTTCTGGATCCAAAGTTTTTAGGTGAAACATTTTACAAAATGCTGATATGAACCACGCAGAAGTTAATGAACTGATATTGACTTGGCTTGAAAATGAACATCAGGATTTATTGAGCAAAGCAGTAAATATTGACCGGGGCAGAGCTAAGGTCAATATTTACTTTGACATAACATAAATCCTTATATTCATTAGTTCATAAATTCAGTGGGTATGCACAAGGCACACGCTCATATGGCAGTATAGACTTCATATCTGTGATGGATCAAAGTCAGACATCTTTTCATCTAGTTACAAATTTGAAAGGATGGTATTTCTGCCTTTGAAACTGACTCCTTGAGGAGCAGGGTGGGGGGCTGGGTTGAGTGGAGAGTTTTGATTAATCACTCAAAGGAAGCGTCTGTCTAGCTCAGTGCATGCCTGATAACCACAGAGCAGGGCTTCATGTGTGCTGTGAGATTCACTTCAGGGCTACAGGTTGTCTTTTACACCTAACACCACAGACTCATTTATTATATCTGACTCAGCTCATAAACCCACTGTCTGATGATAGAAAACAAAGAAGCATTCTGTCCTTCCCTCTGGACATTGTTTAGATGGTTTAGAACATTTTCATTGACAACATATTGTTGGCTTATATCATCCTAAGCACTGCTTGATTGGCCCTTTAGTTGAGGTTATTAAGCTGAATTGGACTTCTATTCCTTATCTTGTCATTTTTCTTGGTGAGGTGGTCTTGGTAGCAATGTCAAATAAAGCACTGCTGTTTCACTGTGTTAGGAACTTTCGAGATTGTCTTATGGCTGGCTGAACTAAACAGCTGCTGTATGCCTCGAAACTGAATTTTCTCCTCAAAAAACAAAGTTACATGGTTAAGAAACATCCTGTCTCTGAGCCTTGTGTTTTGTCCCCTGTTGGAGATTGCCTGCAGTAAGAGTCGTGAACCTTCTTTCTCACACTTCCTGGGAACATGTTTCCAGCTGTTGGGCTTCACTCATGAAAGCTCATTTTGTCTTATGCAGCTAAGGCCTGGGGTAGGCGATGACATAGGTAGTAGAAGTATCTACATAATGTAGAATCTTCTCTTAATTATTATTTCTTTAAATCATCCTACACAACAGCAGGTTTCATTGTGACATTTTCATATATATGTCATTGTTTTCTGCTCATCTGTAACATCCCTTAGTGTAGTCTCTGCTGCCTCACCTACTGTAGACCCGGTTGGCTTTGAATGCATGAACTTTCTGCTTTATGAAACCTGGAATTATGGGTACATACCACCAAGCCCAGCTTTGAATTTTGCTGGCGTTGTAGTTTTTTGTTTTATATCTATTTGTTCACACACACACACACAGAGAGAGAGAGAGAGAGAGAGAGAGAGAGAGAGAGAGAGAGAGAGAGAGAGAGAGAGAGAGAGAGAACAAGTGTAAGTTTGTTGGAGGTTAGGAGGCAGTTTCCTAGAGACTAGCTTTGGTCTTGTTGACCTTGCACTTTAATGGGATTAAATTCTGATGGCCAGGCTTGGCAGCAAGCATCCCCACATGCTGACCTGCCTCCCCAATCTTGATGTTACCTCTTTGAAAGACACTTTCTAGTGATTTTAGGAATTCTTCTTTTCAATTGACATTAATTAGAGTTTAAAATAATATTTTTAGTGAATGTAACATTGATTTTTTTTTTTTTTTGATTATCCAAGGAATGACCACGTGTTAATCTAATAATGTCATTTCCCCTTTGAATGGTTTTTAGTCAGAGAGAAATTCAGAGTTTGGCACAAAGAGGTCTTTCAAGCCTCTCTCACTTGCTCAAGTATTTTTATAACAAGGTGAGATCTGTCTGGCCCCAGAGTCTTTAGCAGAAGTACATCTTAGAATGTTATTGCCATTGTTTCGTTCCTGTGTGGCAAGACTGCTAGTTTTCTGTTTGGGCATGTTAAGCTTCCTGTTAAAATACATTGAAGATTTTATAAACATTGGATCAATTTAAAGAAAAATCATCCAAGCAGAACAAAGTTATCTAAACAGTGGTCAAATTACCATTCTCCCATGGCACAGTCAACTTCCTTCTGAAGGGACTATTACCATCACAGAAAAGTTGAAAAAGCCAGCTAGCTTCCCATCAACCAAAGAAATAGAAGGACACACAGCATACAAAGATGTCTGGAGCAGAGCTAAAAGTCAGGGAAACATGTAGGATCTGATTCAGAATCTATGGCTCAATGGCTTTCATTCAGCCAAATAAATAGCTGAACATCTTTTGATTCACACTTGGTCCTGGCCCCTGAATTTCCTCTCTACATGACTCGAGAGCATCTTCAGTATTTAGGAATTGCTTTGAGCTCCTGCAATAAATATCTACACTAGTCCTCTGCTAGCCACTGTGAATCTCTGGTGTGCATGTGTGTGTGCCTGCATGATGTATGTGTATGCTTACCTGGGGGGGTTGGCTCGTGCTTTCAGATGTCCTTGTTCAGTGTATCACAGTGCTTCATTTGATATTGAGATCTTCCACAGTGGGAAACCAGCAGATCCAGATATTATGGGCCCATCTGTTTTTATTCTTAACTTGAAGGTCCTCTTACACCCTAGACTTTGTTCCTAAAATCTGTATGGAACTTATGCTCTCGAAGCTATCATTGAGAAGCTGTGCTCTGGTGCCCACTGGCTCAATTTTCTCCTGCAGGCTCCTCTTCTCTCTTCCCATGAGTCCTAGGGGCTATTATTAAGATGACTGCTCCGTTTAGCAGTGCCAGTAGCACAGTCAGTATTGATTGGCCATTGAGAAACTTTAGCATGAAAACAAAATGTGAATTCTAGCAGCCTTTTGACAATTATTGGCAATGATGAGCCTTGCCAATTTGGGGGGTGATGGTTGTAGAATATTATTTTAACTGGGCAAAGATGTATTACATTTGTTTATGCTGCATTTGTTTAATGATTTAAAGATGCGTGTCTAATAAAGACCTGAACAGCCAGTAGCTAGGCAGGAGAAAGAATTGGATGAAGGGGTTGGGCAGAGAGAGAGAATAAATGGGAGGAGAAATCTAGGCTCCAGAAAAGAAAGAACACGAGGAAATAAGAGTGAAGAGAACAAGAAGAAAGGGGGCTGTGCCCGACCCGGGCAAGAAGCCAGGGGCTGCCAGCCAGCCAGAAGTGAGAAGCAGTAAAAAGAAGATATACAGAAAGAAAAGCAAAAAGCCTTGAGACTAAAGGTAGATAAAGAAAGACAGGTTACAATTCACGTTAAGAGAGCTAGCCAGACAGGAGTCTAAGTTAGGCTGAGCATTCATAACTAATAATAAGTCTCTGTGTCATGACTTCAGAGCTGGTTGGTAGCCCAACAAAGAAAGCCTGGTTTCGGGGGTGGGGTAGGGTGGGGTGGGGTGGTGTCTACTTCAGGAACTTCATGTGACAATGGGAAGCATTTTCTTCTCACATTGTTTGGTCTCTTTTGGTAAGTGATTTTGACACATTCTGAAGGGCTGTGGTGTTTAGTTCTTACACCTCTCCATAATGAGCTGTCTTAGAACATCTTTTCCATGTGTGATCAGCCTTTCTCTTACCATCCACTATGATGTGAACTTTCTGGATTCAGGCCCATTGAACTGCTCGCATGCTGCGGAGGAAAGACCTGGTCAAGGTTTGTGTCCCGTGGGCATTGTACCCTGTATCCTACAGCTGGCAGTATCACTGAGGTTTCCTACTCTCCAGGACCCACAGAACTATCTCTAGGTGTATCTGAAACTATTTGGGAAAGAATCAGTATGCTTTAGCATTTCCAGACAGCAGGGACGCATGACTTGGCAGGAAGGGCCATTCTTTATGTCTGTAGCCCAGACTGTCTTTGAGCAGCCTCTCAGCACCTGCTCTGGCTGCCTGGGAGGCACAGTATATCTTTCTACATTGTCACCCTTTGGGTGACTTGATCATTAGAGTCACTTCCTTGAAGTTTTGATATGGCTTCAGGAGTTCCAGAGATTCAGTGAGAATTATAGAGGAAAGAGTAGAAAGTGCCCCCCATCTCTTTTGTGTGTGTGTGTGTGTATACATGTGGAAGCCAGTACTCAGGTGGAGTGTCTTCCTCTATCCATCTTTATCATATTTTTTTGGGGGGGGGACTGCATCTCTCATTGAATCTGGAGCTTATCTATTGACTAAACTGCCTGCCAGAAAGCCCCATGATTATTCTGGATTACAGGCATACCCTGCCATGACAAGATTCTTTGTTCTTGTTGGAGATGAAGCTGGGGTCTTCATAGCAGACTTTCCCGACTGAGCTCCTTCAGCCCCCTGTGTCTTAAGGAAACATCATAAACCTTGTCTCAAACCACCTCATCCCTAGCCAGTCAACCTTTGTGTTGCATTGCTAAGATCTAATCACATGCTCATGTTTCAGCCAGTCACTGATGGGATCGATGGATTGAGGTAGTTGGCTCAGCTCTCTGGATGTAGGGTGAGTATTCCAAGGCAGAAGCAAAAGGGGAGAGACAGTGGGATTTAGAGAAGTCAAATGCTCTATCAAAAGTCACTCTCCTAATGTTGCCTTACACTCCATGGAAGCCTTCGGCCTCAGTATTCTAGACTATGTGCTTTTCATTGTTATAAGAAGCTAGTTCCCAACTGGTGACTGTTTAGTTCCTCCAGGGAACATTTACAAAGTCTGAAGATGTTTGTTTGTCACAATTCAGACTGGGGAGCAATTGGTGCTAGTGGGTGGAAGGTCAGCATGTTGTTCCCCATCCTGTGAAGCACAGGGAAAGCCCCCAGGAAAGGATTACCTGGCATAAGTGCCAGAAAGCCAGAGTTGGAAAGCCTTGTCATGGAGGCTTTAGGACAGATTGCTTTCAGGTTATCAGCCACCATGATATTTTTCATCCAGAATTATGATTTATGTGGGATGTGTGTGAGAGAGAGAAAGAGAGAGAGAGCATGCATGTGAGATTTGATGTCAGGCGTCCTCTGTTTCTCTTCACTTTACTTTCTGGAGCCAGAATTTCACTGGATCTGAGAGTTATGGATTTGACTGTGTTGGTTTGCTGCTGGCTCCAGGGATTGGCCTGTCTTGCCCTGTTCAGCATGATTCATGACATGTGAGGAACGGCTGCAGGTTAGGAAGTCTACTAAGTGGCATAGTGTTCAGTCCTTTTGTAACTTGGGTAGTACAGTGGCAAGCCAGGCATGTTGACCTTTCCAGGAATCTATTGTGACTTTGTAAGGACATAATCACAGTCTGATCATGGTGAAGAGTCTGTGTCTTCTGTCACATGAGTGATGAAAGATGGCTGTCCTGCAGCAGAGAGCTGGGGAGATTGCTTTTATTAGTATTGTTTTACTTCAAGGTCCCTGATGATTCTTTTGTGTGTCAACTCTTTAATTTAGGGGGTTGTTATCAGTTAATATCCACATTAGTGTCACTGACCGTGAAGGACCCTGAAGAGTAAGATGGCTATGTTGCAGCACCATGAGAAAAATGAATAGTTCCCCAGTTGTAAATCTTCCAGGTTAGTGTAGGCCTGAGCAGAGAATAGCAGCTTCTTGGGATCACCATTAGAAGAGCTAGAATGGTGATGGACAGGAAGCATCATTCAGTTTTGTGTCAAGTGTGAGCGTGTTTGATGAGTTACATAAATCCAGCAGCAATCATAGATAGCCCATGGAGTTGATCCCTTGCCTCTATATGGATTAACAAGAACCTCACTGTACTGGGTCTGAGTCCATTTCTGTTATTTTATATGCCTCAGTTTCCTCCATGGCAGGGCATTGTTTCTCTCCCTGCTCAGTCCTCAGCCCTCTTATACAATTTGAATGTAATGATAGAGTTCATGGGGTCCCTGTCTTGTGAAGCCTGACTCCGTTTTTTCTTTTATTTTTGGATAAAGAAATCCTAATGCCTATGGCAGCCACTCACAGTGTAGGAAAAACATACTGAAATCCATGTGTTTATTCTGATCACCTGTAGTCCCCTCAGGAATTTGAAGGGGTGAGACCATCCAGATGCCAGGCCCACTCAGGAGTGTAACTTCTCTTCAATTTGACTGCTAGTGTCTTTGTAAAGTTTTGTCAGCCTGGTTTAAATTGTATATCGATATGTGTACCTACCCTCTATGCTCCTGACGTGGAAATCAGGTCCAGAGGCTGTTGATAGTGAAGACTGTAGGAACTGCACTTTGTCCTGAAGAGACGTTAACCTTATTTTAGCTCCCCCTCCCACTTCCCTCTAGATTCAGTCTCACAATTAACCCCCCCCCAAAGTCAGTGCTGTTAAAAAGAGATTTCATTTTTAGAGGTGATTTTTTTGTATTAGTTTTGTTGTCTGAGATTTATGAGTCCAGCCTTGTAATATCTCTGTTAGCAGTACAGTTCACTTTATGAAAAGGAAGCTAGGTTCCTGTCAGATCCACTGATTAGCATCGTTATTACATGGGAATATTTCATAGATAAAAATAATAGTGAAATAACTATTGATTGATAATTAACATGCCCTAGAAATGAGACTTTGCAAAACTGTGCTTTTTTCTTTTTTCTTCTTGTTTTAAATTTGGGATTAAAGCTAGCTAGGGTCTTGTGTATAATGAGCAAACACTCACCACTGAGCTGTATGTCCAGCCCTCTTTTTACTTTTGATTTCAGACAAAGTTTTCTTTTAGGCTGTCAGGGCTGGTTTTGAACTTGCAGTCTTTCCGCCTGGCTGGGTAGCTGTGATTAAAGGCTGTTACCACTGAAGATGGCTTTCCTTATTTTGAGGAGTCGTTGTTTTCGTGGAATGAATGTTGTATCATAGTCTCTAACTGTTCCTTCCTTTTGATTTCTTCATGTTCGTGATGATATTCTTATACTAGCTGATTTAAGTTTTTCCTTACGTAGAATTCATTCAATACAAAAATTCTTATTTAAATAATTTATTTAAACTTAAATGAGCACTGTCCTTTGTTGATTTTGTTGTATTTTGTATGAAGAGCACTTAAAGTATCCTTTTTTATTAGTTGGCAGACATTAACTTATTTTAATGAACTAGGCAAAGCTGTTACATGAATGATGGAAACCATACACTATCACTGTTCATACAAGCCCTGAAATGCACTGCCAAACCTTTAAAATGTAAGTGATGAGGAGTGCAATGGATTTTGATCTCATTAAAGGGGAGCGATTTACATATAGGAAGTACGGGAAATATAATAATAGAAAATGTATTATTTGGTTTTATATTTTGTCTGTAAAATAGTGCTCATACATTTATTAGAATTCTTGTTTATGATCTTAGAATTTGATAGAGACTGTTATTAATTTATAAATCTAACAATCTTTACATTTATCACAACCAGCCATGGATTTATCTCTCTACAAGTTCCAGGTGTGATGTATGTCTTTTGAAGGGCGATGTTTTAATGCAGGAAATCATTTCAAACAGTGGGAAGCTTTTACAGCTATTGTAACTGTTAGCCCCTGAGATTTAAATAGCTTTATTGGTTTATTGTGTTAGCCCCTGAACTATAGTTTCTTTGTGTGAACATGATACCAACAGTGCAGAATTACGTCTTTCTCTGGCTCTCTCAGTACCAGTTCTCAGTGAAGAAGTTTCTGGTAAGAACTAAGGAAAGAAAGTCCTCAAGATCTGTGTTTCCCAGCAAAGCAGGCTGTTCACTGTTTTGTTTGTTTGTTTTATGGGAAGTGGGTTCTCTGGCCCAGAAGATGGGAAAAGGCCAAGGGTGCAGACATTAATATCTGTTTCTTCACTTCAGAAAGAATCAAGAGTCATGAACAGAGATTTAGAAATACACTTTCACTGGTCTCATATATCCTTTGGGAAGGAGGATACAGGAAAATAAATGAGGTGGGGAAAGTATTAGCAGGGAGGTGGTTGTCATGGACTGGACCAGCGTCTCTCTGATGTGATAACTGATTTCCTGATGCCATCTTTACAGAGCTGTGCTGTCCTTGAGGATAATGACGGGGAACTTTCAGGCTTTATCAGTAACTTCCCGAGTCCCCCTAAGCCACTTTGATGTAGCAGAAGAAGCAGCAGTATCAAGTACCCAAAAGTCTTTCCCTCTTTTTTCCCTTAAAAGAAATGGAACACCAGGTAGTTTCCTGTGCTGGAAATGCATGTTTCAGAAACTGCATGCACATATTTTTTGAAATGGTGATTTTTAAATTTATGGGTGTGAGTTGTCTATAGAACCCAGCCTGAGAGAGCAGTGATTCATATGAGGGTGTGGGATGGCTGTATTTCATGCTGGGTTCAGAAATAACAGAATTTTCACCCACAAATGATCAGATGAAGGAAAGAAAACTTTGAAGAATGCATTTTGTGATAACAAGCACTTGGACCCTGAATTGCTGGGCTGCGGTGGTGAGAGTCCATAAAGGTCTACCGGAAGAGTATCTTTAGAGAGTTAATTTTTTAAAATTTGTTTATTTACTATGTATACAGTATACAGAAAAGGGCACCAGATGTCATTATAGATGGTTGTGAGCCACCATGTGGTTGCTGGGAATTGAACTCAGGACCTCTGGAAGAACAGTCAGTGCTATTAACCTCTGAGCCATCTCTCCAGCCCCCAGAGAGTTAATTTTCAAGAGGGAAAAGTATGAGCTTAGGAGTTATGAGGAGGAAAAGAAACATGGAAATGAGGGTCTCCTATTGGTCTTTGGTGCCTTCTGAGTGTGAAGAACAGTGCAGCCTCTAGTAGACAGTCAGAAATGTTTTCAGATATTTCTACCTGTTCCCTGGGGACATAGACTAAATTGCCCTCGGTAGAGAACCATTACTCTTAGGACGTGTCTGAAATAACACTAGTGGCAGGAGATGACTCATTGGCTAAAGTGCTGCTAATATAAACTTGAGGACAGGGTTAGGTCCCCAGAACAGGACTTAAGGAAAAGGAGTGTATGACCATGTGGGTGTGTAACCCACCAATGGACAGTCATGTGGATCTCTGGACACTGGCTAGCTGTGCTAACTCAATCAGTCACCTTCAGCATCGATGTGAGACCTTGTCTCAGGAAACAAGAGGGAGAAGAGTTGACCCTTAACGTCTGCTTCCTACAAGCATGCACATGCACATGGAAATAATAATAGTTAATAACATGCAGAGTGTGCTAGATTTATTAAGTGCTACATTTACTAATAGCTGACCTGATACATTCTTATTTTTTAAGAATAAAAAGTTATATTTTTTCCCAATTGTGTGTATGTGCGCGAATGTACCCACCAGTGTATGTGCCCAGAGAGGCCAGAAAGCAGTGTGGGATCTCCTGGAACTGGAATTACAGACACTGAGCTGATGTGTGGACTTTGTGAATGAAACTGGGTTCTCATGAAGAGCAGGAGGTACTCTTAACCCCTGAGCCATCCCTCCAGTCCTTGACTTGACATGTGTATGGAGTGATTGTAAAGGCTTCTTATTCTAGTTGGGTATAACTAGAATAAAGCTTTGTACCAATTACTATAACAAATATAGAAAACTATGTTTTAGTTCTTAGTTTGTGCTTTGTGAATCCTGAAATGTGAGAATGCTGCTGCTTGTAGCTGAATTTCAAAGGAGAGTCAGAGGTTCCCAGTTAACAGGTGCACCTAGTCTGCATGACTCTTTGTTTCAGGCGAGAATTTCAGAATGGCTGATTGGGGTTTACTGGTCTACCAAGAAGGATTGCAGTTAGCAAACCTGTACCTTATAAGTGTTGACATAGGGAATCAAAGATGTGCCCTGGATTGGTCAGAGCAGTTGATACATTTGTAACCTTAATTTTCTGAGCATGTTAGACTGCAGGATATGCAGACACCTGCATGGGCATATAATTATTTCCTTACCTGCATAAAATATTTTTTCTCCTTACATTTAATTTTGAAATGGCTTTGGGAAGGAGATTCAATGAACCATGACTTGAGATTTAAACTCAAAAAAGAAATTTTATTTATTTGTGTACTGGCTGGCTTTGTCAACTTAACACAGCTAGAGTCAGGAGAAATGAGCCTCAGTAAGCAAATGCCTCCATGAGATCCAGCTGTTAGGCATTTTCTCAATTAGTGATCAGTGGAGGAGGGCCCAGCTATCTGTGGTGGTGCTATCTGTAGGCTGCTGGTCCTTGGTTCGATAAGAAGGTTGGCAGAGGAAGCCAACAATCAGCACCCCTGTATGGTCTTCAGGATGCTGCCCTGTTTGAGTTTCTGACCTGACTTCCTTCAGTGATAAACAGCAATGCGGAAGTGTAAGCCAAATAAACCCTGTCATTCTCAACTTGCCTTTTGACCATGGTATCTCATTGCAGCAATAGAAACCCTGACTAAGACAAATTGGATAATTTATATCTAGAATTTAAATGTAATAGCTCTTATACTTACTTGTGAATTCCCACTTACTTTATGTTTATTGTGTCCTACATGCATGTATGTGTGGGTATCATGTGTGTGCCTAGTGTTCATGGAGGTCAGAAGAGGGCAATGGATCACTTGGAACTGAGTTACAGATGGATGTGAGCAGTCATGTGTGTGCAGAAAATCGATGATTGTGGGTCATCCAGAACAGTGGCCAGTGACTTTAACTACTGAGCCATCTCTCTAGCCCTGTGAATTCCTGTGTGCATGCAATCAAGAATTGATTGCTTAACTTTAGGGGATGGAGAGTATGAAAGGTACTACCCATCTCACTATTCTTTTGCTAAGTAGGAATGACCTTCCCTTACTGGTGACTAGGTTCTCTTCATCACACCTCTGTTTGCTTTTTGATTTGATCTGCTGGCTCTTCTGCTCTGCCTCGTAGACTATATCACAGTCTCTGTCTCTGTCTCTCTCACACACACCCCAACACCATGTGGAGGGTCTTCAATTCTACCTGAAGGATCTCTCTCTCTTTCTCTCTCTCTCTCTCTCTCTCACTTTTTCTCTCTCTCTCTCTCTCTCTCTCACACACACACACACATTCACTCACTCACTCCCTCACTCACTCTATGACTCCATGACAGAGCTGAGGGAGCTCCTCCTCCAGGCTGTGATCTCTCCATAACACCTTCATTGCCCTTGTTCTTCCATGGTTTTCTCACTTGTTCCCAGGTGTTGGATTGTTTTTTGTTTGTTTTTGTGTGTGTGTGTGTGTGTGTGTGTGTGTGTATTGGCTGAGGTTGGCAGGAAGGGAGGCTTGGGTTCAATGGAAAGTAATAGAACTCTGTTTCTTCTACACTGGATAGTTCCCCTCCCCCATCAGAACAAAGAGAAAATAAGATGCACGATGACGAGGAGGAAGCTTTGACATTTTCCGAAAATGAAGCTTTTAGTTCCCATAATGTTGAGTGGAGGTCAGAGAGCATGCGTGCCAAGCCTTTACTCTGTTTGGCTCACGTTTGCCCAGGCTCCTTGCAGGACAAGAAAAATGGGCTGCAGGAACTTGAGATCTTTTTCCCCCTTTCCCTTAATTTTTATCTTAAAAACAAACAAGACCTCTCATGGAATTAAATATATAATATATATAATATAGTTTTATAGTCCTTTGAATTTTAGTCCACACCTATGCATTAGCTCAAAGATTAAGATTAAGATAACTTGATGCCATTGGCTTAGTACTTGAGCCTTTGGGACCTTGGGAATTTGCTGTGTTTATAGATTATCGCCATGTAGAGCAGATAGATGTAAAGCTGGTACCCTCAAAGACTTAATGATGCCTGTGCAGTTCCTGTTTCCCCGCTTATATGTTCTAGTGATGTCCTATGTTTAAAATAATGAGCTCTTCTGTCCTCCACAAGCCCACCCTGGAGTGAGTGGCTGGAGTAGGCATGGAAACCTCGGTGGCCTGGGACTTTTAGTGATTTTCTCAGTGCCCACCAGGGATGATGCTAGGATTTCAAGAGCAATTACATAGTTCAGGTAAGAAGTGAACAAAGAGAGAGTCTTTGGTCCTTCAGAACCTGTGAAGCACCCACTGAGGAGTTGAGAGAAGATGGACTTCCACACCTTCACCGCCTCCCAGCTGCAGGGTTTTGCACATGCTATTCAAGTGCTCTACCACTGAGCTACATTTCCTGACTCATCAGCTGTTGCACACAGCTATGTGCAGGCTTATTAAAAGTGTCATTGATCTGCTTAACATTTTATTTTTATCATTTGTTTAATGCTCAGTTTTTTAACCTTCATAATATTTTTGTCATTAGCATGCATCTATCAATTATTGGAAAAGGGGGCAATGGAGTATGTCTTCCTGCCCTCCTTCCTGAAGTAGCCATTCTAACCTCTGTGCATAACACACACACACACACACACACACACACACACAAACACATACACAAGAACACACATGCACACACTCAGGGACACACAAGCACACACAGACACACACTCAGAAGGGTGATGTCTGCTTAAGCCACCACCTGTGTGTAGTGTAGGTTACTAAATACTTAAAAAAAAAAGTCTGGGTGTGGCTCACTCCAATAATTTTGAGTTCTTGAGAAGATGAATAAGGAATAAATATTTATCATATGCAAAGTACAAAATGAGTTTATTTATTTTTTTCTTCTTTATTTATTTTGTATTTATCAAAAAAACAGTAAAATGAATTTAAAATGCTGAAAAGTTAACAATAACTATAAAGAAGATAAAAATCATAAGCATGACTTATCAAGGGTGATAATGCAAATAAGATTGCTACACATATATTTTTTTTGTGTTCGGCTTTCCCTCTGAATTTTTTTTTTCCATCCCTGTATATCCTTATTCAAGGTCCCTCCCTCTCCCACCACATCAGGTCATTTTTCTTCTCCACAACTCCCCATCCCCTCCCTGGGCAGGGAGCAGACAGTTTAAAACAAGCTTTGTAGTAAAAAATTTCCCGGTCCTGCCCAGTCAGTCCCATAGCTGCTTATGAAATAAATGTCTCTGAAGCTTAATATTATATTAAGTGCTGGGCCAGTAGTTTAAGCTTATTACTAACTAGCTCTTATGCTTAAATCAATCAATAATTTTTATCTATGTTTAGTTACATGGCTTGGTACCTTTTCTCAGTCCAGCATTTTTATCTTGTTTCCTCTGCATCTGGCTGGCATCTGCTTCTCTGCCTTTCCTTTTTCCAGAATTTTCCTAGTCTGGTTGCCCCACCTCTACTTCCTGCCTTGCTACTGGTGTTTTATTAAACCAATACAAGTAACAAATCTTTACAGTATACAAGAGCATTGTCCCACAGGTTTAAGACAGGCCTGTATAGCAATTCTTTCTCACAGAAGCGAAGGCAGAGATGTTTGTAGCTCAGTTACGTAGTGCTTGCCCAGCATTTACAGCGCCATAAGGTTTTCCCCCAGCACTGTAGACAGCAACCTAAATAATGCCACCCCTCTCCCAACAGAGTTCTGTGAAGGTTACTGGCTTAAACGAGGTGGGTCCAGATGCCCGAGTGGCTTAATGTTTCCATTGACCTGTCCCCAAATCGAGAATTTATTTTTTCATCAAGACCCACTCTATCCATTTTCAAACGAGGCTATTTTTAGGCTTTGCATGAATTTCAGTTCCTAGCAGGTGAACTCTCTCCCTATCTGTGTATATACTTGCTCAGATTATGATTATGTGTTACTTTTTTTCAACATTTTAAAATTTGTGAGACTGTAGCAAACCCTGCAGGATACCCGAGCCCGCCTCGCCTCACATGCTGAGTGTTACTCTGGTTTGTGTCTTTACCCTAACCTCCACTCCCCTTCTTCTCCACCTCCTCCTCCTTCACTACTTTCTTCATGTCCCTCCTTCCCCTCCAATAGCACTACTTAAAAAGGTCTGTGTCATACTTGGTCCTGGAAAGCTGACTAGGAGCCACTTGGGAATGAAGAAAGGACAGATCTATGTACACAGAGTAGCTGGGGGCAAGTAGCTATGTACACTCTGATGGAGTGGAGTCAGCTACCACAGTGCACCAGTGGAAGGCTTCGCAGAGTCTGAGCCTGACCGAGGAAGGCCCTGCCAATTTCCTGCGCTTCTGAGGCCCATTCACTCAGGACTTTATCCTGTCTTCATGCATTCACTCAGAGCTTTCTTGGTTCTCTGCATCTTTTGACAGTGAAGCTGTTAGTATAAAACAGTCTGATTCATTGCTCAACCATCTTAAAAACAGCTCATTTCTGTGGAAAATAAATACAGATGCTGTTGACTGAGCATTTCAGGTTTTGATTGTGGCGGGTAGGTCTGATGACTTCACACCTCCAGCTTTCTTGATAGAGTTGTGTCACAGGGAATGGTACTCTGTGCTGGAAAAAAAAAATGATGCTGTTGCCTAGTCTTTAACTGTTTTGTCATCATTTTCTGAAAGCCATGAGCTTGATTTATATCATGAAATGCTCCATGATGATGTGACCCTGACACTTTCACTAACTTGGATTTCAGTAGATGCATCACAGATCTTGCCATATTTGTCCATCTAATTCCTGATGTAAGTTATCCGGAGGGCCAGATGTGTATGTTCTTAACGTTTTCCTCCAGATTAGATTCATTCCCTTAGACACGGGGAAGGAAGGTACCATTGGTGGGGAACTATCAAGTGTCTCTGAGCCAGGACCTTTGTAGGCTTGTGTCCAGCTCCCTAGGGAAGGAACTCTGTTCTTCTTGCCACAGTCTCTCTTCAGTTTCTTTCTTTAGCACCAAAGACATTTGTTATTCTTCTCAATTTTTCTGCAGCTGAATCTTACTTTCTGTACATTTCCAGTTTTGGAGGGCCTCAGCTTGTCTGTTGGGATCCCCTTGTCCTTCAGGAGTTGTGCAGGAAGGTCTTTGTCTACATGTTGCTAGACTATGTATATCTCTTTCCTCTCCAGTTTGAACTAATGGTTAAATGCTCATATTGCTTTTCTCGTGTATTATTTGACCCTGAATTGTAGCTGACTGTTGACTGGTAGGGCTGTGTCTTGCTTAGTTGTTAGTGAAATTCCTATGCATCAGGGTTAAGCCTATCATCTTCTGTTACTCTTAACATGATATCATACACAGAGAAAGCTTTTATAAATATTTGAAGCATCTTACTGAGCCAAGTATACCTATAGGGTGCTAGAAATACCATTTCTTCAGTCAGTAAGTAATAAAATGTGTATTTGGTTGTTTTATTTTTTAAAGGTCTGTTCAGCAGAGTCCAGTAGAAGTCTACATTGATAGAGATGTCCCATTCTCTGCTGGCTAACACTGTTGCTGCTGGCCACCTGTGGCCATTGAACATCTGAAATATGGCAAGTGTGGCCAAGGAAATGAGTTTAATTTGATTAAAATAAAATTTAAGGACCACATGTGGCTAGTGGCTCATGTGTCTCAATTCAGTCAGAGAAATTAGCCGTTTCAATCCTCATATTTCTCCTTTCCTTCCAGCCAGCTTTATTAAATGTCTGTGAGCTTTGTTTGTTTGAGGCACTGACAGTATCAAGCAGCATTGCTTCTCCCAGGGTTGGGGGCAGTGACAGTCCTGCAGAGGGACTGACAAGATCCCAGTGCTCATTAAGGCGGGGCAGTAAGTGTGATGAGCTGGGGCAAACAGGCAACTGGGACGTATAGAAGAGAGTGTTCGCAATCCAAAATTAGGAACAGAAGGCCAAAAAATGGATAAGTCAAAGACTTTGTGAGTGTTTCAGAGGATGGTCACTGGAGTTGAACGTGTGTTAAGGACCTTGGATGGCGATCATTAGCAGTTGACCAGTTTTATAGCACATAGTCACTTTGCTATTCTGGTAACTAATCTTCACTTTCAAAGTGTCTTGTAAAAAAAACAGGCTTTTGAAGGGCATGACTGCCTATTTCTTTTCTCTCAGCATCAATGCTGTTAGGTTTTATGATTTAAACCTCTGTGCCTCCTGCAAATACCCAGGACATGGAATACTCAACAGGATGCTTTCATGACACCATTTATACCATAAATGCTTGGCAGTCTCCTCTCTGAAACAAATCTTACTAGGTCAACAAGACAAGCAAGATTAGAGACTTCCAGTGAGCAGCATGGTTGTATTGCAGCCATGAAGAAAACCAATAGGACTGTTAAGGATAATGAAAGTAGGTATCGGTTGGTGGCAAGAATCACACTATCTTCTAATCAGTGAGGGGTAGGGGAGATCATTTTGAGCAAGACCAAAGCTATACAGAGAAGTTGCATGGGTTGATGTAGCATTTGATGGTAAACTGTGGAGCCTGCAGTAAATGAGGGAGAAGGCAGTAATATAGGCTGGAAGGAGCTAGGTCTTGCTCTGTCTGATAGGATATACCAGAGTGAAGACAATCCTAAGATTTGTCAGTAAGCATTTCCAGTGGTTACTACTATCTTCCATCACCCAAGATCTCCTGTCTCAGAACTTTGAAAAGAGTTAGTACATCTTAGAAATTACTGCTTGCTTTTTCTGGTCAGTCCAATTGCTATTTTGAGATTCTTTCATTTTGGCCAGAAACTAGAATCTATTAGGAAGTTGTGTAGAGTCCTACACTCTCCAGAGAGTGCTTGAAGCTAAGTAAACCAGGGGAACATCAGATAGATCCTTGGAGAGACCCGAGTGGAGAGAATGCTGCACAAGTAGGTTTTGACTCCAGGTCTAATTTTAAGAGTGAGACTCCCTGGGAGAAGCAGTAATTGGCCAGAAGAATGTGATTGCTCCTAATTGCCTTCCTAATTATACACTTGGATGTTGGGGGCCTAAGGCCTGGGGTTTGGCACTGTACATCACAATTGACTTGTCCCTGGAGAGCTGTGACTAAAATATCTCCTTAAAGATAAGCTTATTTTCACAGCCCTCCAGCAGCAAAGATGCAGATGGAGGGCTAGGAACAAGGTTATGTAAGTGCTCCTCTAGGTAGACAGGGCCGAACTTAGAAAATGGACAGCACACAAGACTACTTTTCAGTGACAGTGCTGCTGAGAACAGAGGTGGTGTCCTCACTGTTAGTTTCTCTTCCATTTCCAGTCAGTTAGGAAAACAGTATAACCAGTCAGACAGCGCTGGACATTGATCTGATCAGCCCTTTGGGCAAAGACGAAGCTAAGAAATATTCAAACCTTGTGGTAGGGGATTGGAGGACCCTGGACCCCCAGCAAAGATTTTTGGAATGATTAAGGAAACTTACAAATTTTTAACGAAGTCACTGGCAAAATAAAGTTTTCTAACTTTGGCCTATATCTGGTCTCCAAAAAATTTTTTGTTTGCCTTGAATTTTTATTTTCTGCAAATTGGTTTCCAACATTTAAAAATCTAAGAATTTCATTCTAAAGTGCATCCATGTATCATAGTGTGTGTACACATCTGGGATGTACACATGTGGGATGAAGCAGGGAGGCAGCAGGGGCCCAGGTTGGTGCATCCCTAGGCCTCCTTTGCTTAGTCCCCACCGCTCCCTAAGAGTGAACACAAGCAGAAGGTATATTCTCTGCTTATAAGAGCTGAATTTGTATCTGTGATCTAAGAATTTGTTTTCAACTCATTAACTATTTGAAAGACTTGGTCATTAGGCACTGCAGCCTATCAGCCGTATATACAGAGATAAAGGACCTATGAAGTTAAAAATGTTTGCCTGTGTTCACCTTTTCATTGTAGACAGTGGTACACCTGAAGATGGACTAGTATTATAAGTTAATGGCATTTTTGTTAACCAAACAGAGCCAAGAGCTCTTGCTGCACCCTCTCCAGGGAGTGTTGACAAGAATTTTTATAATTTTGGAAGCTCTTAGAGTTGTTAGCTTAGAGAGTGTGGGTCCTAGGAATTAAAGGTGACAGAAAGCTGAAGACCAGAGGATTTCAGTAGCAAGTCTTCTTTGGTGACCTCTTAAGGGCCAAGGATACTGTTTCAGGTGCAGGAAAGCAGAATTGACTTTCTTTTTCTGCATATATTTAAAAAGTTCAGAGTGAGCCATGCTGATATACACTCATAAATCTCAAGCATTCAGGAGGCAGAGGCACGTGGTTCTCCATGAGTTCTAGGCCACACTGGTGTACATAGAGAGTTCCAGGCCAGCCAGGACTAAACAACAAAGCAACACTCCACCCCCTTACCCTCACAATCCCCACAAATGCAAGCAACGTTGGGTATGGGTAGGTCTCACAGATTCCAGCATCATAAGAGCTAATGAATCTGCCATAGGAAATAACTTTAGCTATGGGTACTTTTCAGGTAAACACTAAAGGATGACTTTTTCTAGACCTCAATGATAGAAAGTATAAGTGGCTCGATGACTGTGTTCTGGTGAACTATTTCCAATCTTTTCTGTGTCTAATGGCATATACAACTCTGAGTAATACAGGTTAGCAATGCCTCCATGTCAGCTGTTTATTTTCCAGTCCTTGAGGAGTGTGACAAGCCAATCCATGCTAAGATGAAGATGGTGCCTTATTATTTATCAGAATATTCTTGTCCTGTATCAGTAAACTGAGTTTGAATCATTAGGCCAGGCACGTCATCCCAGCCTTCCTACATTTCAGTTGGAATTAAGCATTAAACCCTTCGCCAGTTGTTAATTTTTAAAGTGTGATGTATATGATGTTTAATATGCAGGTAAATAAGAGTATTTAATGACCCACAAAGGTGCCATTTGAAGGACCTGCATAAATGACCTTGTTAATAGAGGCAGAGTAGGATACTGAGATGAAAGCTAGATGAGAATATTGATGAGCCCTATTAATCTCAATTTCTCAGGAGGCTGAGGCAGGAGGATTACAAACTCAAGGCCAACCTCAGCCATTTAATGAGACCTTATCTGCAGTAAAACTTAAAATGAGAATTGAGGATGCTCCCATTATTAGAGCATTTGATTAGGTTGTGAGTGTCTGGGTTCAGTCCCCAGACCACAGAAAACCACATTGGTTGCCATAGGACCCATGTCTCCTCTCCCTTTCAGGGTATTATTGCTGTTCATTTCAGCTGGTAATTCACTTTCATTAGCATATTCACATTGATTATTGACTTTGTGCTTAGGCATTCTGGGTGCTAAAGTTTTTAATTAGTGTATGTTACAGTTTCCATGGAAGAAACACATGTTAGTTATAGTTCCCAGTACTCCATCATGAGTGATGGCAGGTTATTGGGGGATCCACTGTGTCAGTGATGACAGGGAGCTTTCTGTGGGTGATAACAGAATTGTGGAGGAAGAGCACTGGAATGGTGTATGTTGAATGTTGACATTGGCATCAAGTTGTGATTGGAGATGGTGGTGGCAGCATGTTCCTGTAGTAAACAAGTTTGAACAAAAGGTGGAGACCAAAACTGTTACATAATTCATGCTGGGGCTTGCGGGTGGGGTGGGGTGGGGTGTGGGGTGTGTGTGTGCTCATAACCACTGGAAGGAACCTGAGGGCCCTCATCAGAAGCTGCAGAATTTGATCATGTTTGACATTTGTGCTGGTTTTTGAGCTTGTAATGGAAAACTGTGAGAGTGGTTTGTGCAGTTGGTTGTCTATGTTAATTGGAAGTATCCCACTATGTGCTGTTGGAATAGTTTCTCTTATCCTTGACTGTTGAAGTTTTGGCTGTTGAGGAAATTTGGAATTAACTGAGGAGAGACACTGGGCTCCAAGAACCTAGAAAGGGGAGAACACATGAGAGGGACAGAGGGTGGTGAGAAGTTCACAGTGAAGTCAGAGTGGAGTGAGCTAGAAACTCCCTGGAAGTTTAGAGAACACACTAACGGATCCTGTGATTGGCGCCATATACCCTGGTATCTACCTCTGTTCCCAGAGGACATGTGAGTGTGCACTGAGTGGGTAGAGCTTGGGGGCAGGGCTGAGCAGGAGGTATCTGTCAGCGAAGGGGTGGTTTTCTTCTCCTCCTCCTCACTCATTGCTTTCAGGTAATTTCTTTATGCCTTTGGCCACATGTGCTTATTTTTGATTATGCACGGATGTGCTTTTAATTGTAGAAAGCTGAGAAGGAATTAGGGAGGCAGGAGAGAGAGAGGACTGAAAACACTATAGGAAATCACAGTTTATTCCTGTCATGCTACTCCAGGTCTGGCGATGGATGCTGAGCCAGAAGCTGACACCTCTGTCTTGCCAGCCTCACTCAGCTGGGCTTCTGTGTCACTGCCCTTAGTGAAGTCTCCTGTGGTAGCTACTCAGAAATGAGAAGCTTGATAATTCCACTGGGCTGCCGTGATCTGTTTCTCTTGCCTTTCCACGTCCGTCCACATGCGGAATCGGCCACCATTAACAAGCACACAGATCCATTAGCTCTCATTACAAGACAGAATTCTTTTCAGGGGGTTGGTATGCACATCCTTGACCCCTTTTTTGGAATTGGAAATTATCTTGAAAATTTACCTCCACCTCTGTAATTTCTACGGCGTGTTCAAGAACAGCTTAATAGTCTGAAAACGGATGAATTTAAAATGAGAGAGCTGAAGGTCGTAACCCAGCAGTGATAACTCAGCTAATGAAATATTCATTTCCAACTCTGAAGTGGCACTGTATATCAATATGTTGTCACCAACTGTCATTGTTACGTAGAGCACAAGTATATTTATGCATTTATAAATAGCACAGGGAGAAGGGAAGGCTAATTACATGCAGGAACAGGTACAGCAGTGCTCATGGCCCTGTCTCTAACCGGCACCTGCTTACCGGCTTTCCAAGGCATGTCTATGAATTAAGTATAGGTTCCACACATTAACCTCTGCTGTGTTTGGTTTTGCGAATGATGCAATTAGAGAGAGAACAGTTCAGGAGATATATGTGCTTTTTTAGGTCATGTCCACACTGGGGGTTTGTTTATATAAATGTAAAACAGAGTACATAATTTAGCACTTACCTTGGAAAATTAAACTGAAAACTATTTGGTCTGAAAAATCTAGAACACCCTAGAAGAGATATATATTTATATAATTAACTTCGCCAATTAAGAATGGATTTACGTTAGTAAAAATCAATGTAATTATCCAGATAATTCAGGCTAATTAAAGTCCTCCCCACATCCTTAGATTTCCATTAGCCGCCTGTTTCTGGTAACAGAGAACTTTTGGTGTTAAATTAGTTCTATAATTTGTATAAAGGATCCTTGCTCTGTTTTGCTAGTGTCTTGGCTGACTGTGTGTTCGTAATAAACAGATGTTCTTAGGGGCAAATAAAGGGGAGAAGTATCCAGTATTGTGTATCAAATCACAAGCATTCATTCTGGTGATTATACTGGCAAACTTCAGTGTGCAATCTTTAAAATATATGAAAACAGATTCTCTCTCTCTCTCTCTCTCTCTCTCTCTCTCTCTCTCTCTCTCTGTGTGTGTGTGTGTGTGTGTGTGTGTGTGTGTTGGTTATTCTTGGTTGTCAACTTGATTACATGTGGAATTAACTAAGACCCAAAGGCTGGGCACACCTGTGAGCGAGTTTTTTAATTCAATCATCTGAAATGGGAAGCCCCACCTTTGATAGGGATCCTTTGAGCTGGGATCTTTTCATCTGGCCTGCACCTTCTGGTGACAAGCTATATAAAGGCCATGGAAGAGGGAAGCTTTTGCCCTTTGCTTGCTTGCCCTCGCTCTTTCTGGAAAGACCACTCTTTTACTGGCAGTAGAGCCTACTTCATGATTCTGGCATGTACTCAAGATCAGGTGAGACATCCAGCCTCATGGACTGACAACTACTGGATTCTTGTTGCTAGACAGCCATTGTTGGAGTAGTGGGACCACAGCCTGGAAGCTACTCTAATAAATATGTCTCCCTGTCTCTCTCCCCACTCCCTCTGTGAGTGTGTGTGTGTGGTTTGTTCACCCACAGGTAACTGTTGCTATCATTACAGAGCACTAACTTCCCTGCAGTGATGGGCATTCATGGGTGGCTGCTAGGGACTAAACTCAAGCCCTCTGTAAGAGCAGTACTTCCTGCTAACTCCTGAGCCTTTTCTCTAGCCCTGGGTTTTTGGACACCGAGTCTTTCAGTGAACCTGGAAGTGTGTAATTTTGCTCTACTGGGTGGCCAGTAAGCCCTGGGATCCTCCTGCATCTGCTTCCCCAGCCCTTGGATCACAGGTGCAGGCATC
Source organism: Sigmodon hispidus (assembly GCA_004025045.1). Classification (NCBI taxonomy): domain Eukaryota; kingdom Metazoa; phylum Chordata; class Mammalia; order Rodentia; family Cricetidae; genus Sigmodon; species Sigmodon hispidus. The sequence continues at coordinate 12,962 of PVIH01018347.1, read as the reverse complement.
TGTGCCTTGTGCCATCAGCTTTTGCTTAATGAGGATGCTGAGAGCCACACTCAGATCTTCATTCATGTACCACATACTTTATAGACTAAGCCATCTCTCCATCCCTAGATCCAGATACACATTAACAGTGAAGGGGATGTGATTGGAAAGGGATTGCATATATAGTCATTGTCCTGAATTTAGTACACAATTCCCATCCTAGTTCCAAATTGACTTATGGGAATCCCTCTAAAGCTCTGAGGCCCTTTTTCCCCTTCTTTTGAAATGTATCCTTACCCTGATTTGAAAGTGCTCACCTTTTCTCCCACGCCTGCCTGCCTCTGTAGCCCCTCAGAACAGAAAACAGCCTCTGCCTAGGTTTATAAGTAGATGCCACTTTGGGTGAATGTCAAGTGTGGGCTCTCTTGTGTGTCTTTGGCATTTCCTTATCATTCACTCTGGAATTAAAAAAAAAAAATCCCTTCCTGTAATCTGAAGGGGTGTGAAGTGGGTGGTGTGAGATGGGTATTTTACAGTGAATGTTCAGACATGAAAAGAGAAGGATTTGCCTTGGGCAATTGGCATATTATTTTATCTTGGAAAGTTCATTTTGTTGTTTATCCTCTGTTCTTTAGTCTGGGAAAAGAACAGAGGTCATGGCCTGGGCTTGCTTCATAATGTGAAAGCCAACTGGTCCATGTGAACTCGGTGGCTGTAGTGGGAGCAGGACTCTTGGTTGATGTGGTACCTTGGGCCTCATACATCAGGCCTATCTCAGCTATTCCCCATCTTTAATGGGCTTTGAGAAAAAAAAATAAGACAACTAATCTAGACACTGTAATTACTGTATGAGTGCAGAAGTAGTTGGAGCATCAAGATTTTGAAGAGTTCGGAAAGAAGAAACAAATCCCAAACTGAATATATATCTTAGGTTGTCTTAGGAACACGCGTAGGGCTTTGGGGGGGGGGCAACCTTTGCTTGCATGGTCCTTCTATTTTTATCCTTATCTTACTACTTTTTTTCCCCAAAACATCAAAAATGACATATGCCTGTCAATTTTTGGAGCTAATCTATTTCAAAATAATTACTCTCTGATTAAATAATGCAGATTTAAAATATGCTTAGGATAAGGAAGATTTCCACTTTGCCCTTGGGAACAGAACCTGTTCTCATGTAACTGAATTGAAAAGATGGAGAACAAACAGATGTGTTTGGAATCTTTGAATTACTACCTCGTCATTCTTGACTTGTTTTCCTGAACAAACCACACTTACTTTGAAAGAGAAAAGAGCTAGATAGAGTGCTCTGCCAGGCAAATGCTCTTAACTGTCTGGTCCCAAAAATCCCCAGAATCCACACTGGGGCAGTGGGGGGGGGGGAGAAGGAAATGAATTATAGTGTTAATTTGTAGTGACCTTGAATGTTCATTTGTATTTTCTGTTGATGGATTAAGTTAAGGGAAATTACTTTGGAGCAGTTCCAAAGACTTGAAAAACCACACACCAGGAATTAGGGAATTCACACTGTCACTTCCTTCTCTGCCTGTTTCTGAGTGGATCTCAGGCAGCTGTGGCAGAATCACAGCCTCTGTTAGAAAATATGCTTGTGCCTTGTTTTAATGGGTGGACTGTGTGTGAAGCTCTGAAGATTATAAATTCTGTTTAAGTGTTCCCCTAAGCCAAGAGCCTCTGAGTAACATGAGATAGCATAGAAAGGACATAGGCTGTGATCTGCTTGATGGAGCCCTTCTGTAATTCCTGAAAGCATCGGTCACTGACACTTAACACCATTGTCTCTATTTGCATGGTTTGGACCTTAACACCCAATTCTAATTCTGTGAGATTCTTTGATTTCAGTATGATGAACTACTTTACCACAATGGTTCCTATGGAGTTGTTAAAGTCAGTGTGTTCTCAGAAACTCCCTGTAAGGCCGATTGATTGGCTTGATGGGCTGTAAAGTTGTTTCATGTGATGAAGAAAATTAGCTTCTTAGCTAGGCATTTGTGGCAATGATTGCCTTCATGAGATTCCTTGCCCGAAGTAGAATTCTGTTAAAAAAGTTGCAGTTAGGCCACCTCTTCTCCAAGGATGCTGTCTCCACTGCTGTATTTGGTCCTGATGATGGAGCCTGGTGTGTTTGTCAGGTAGAAAGAAAGGATCTGTTTTAATATACAGTCTTCAAAGTCTCAGTTGCTAGAATTGTCAGCCTCTTTTTTTTTTTTTTCTTCTCTCAGAACTGACCATATTAGACCACTTCTGTCCCACAGTACCAGGGATGTTTTTACATAGTTCAGATGTTCCACACTAGTGTGTAACCCATGGGACCTTCTCATGAGCAAGACAGGTTCATGAGAAAGAAGTTTTGATCCCTAGGATTGCTACTAGATTGAAAAGAATTATTGTAGCTGTATCAACCAGAATACATAGGATTACAGAGAAAACTAATTACATAGGTATAACTCAATTTATAATTTTTGATTGGCAATATGGGACATTTTATTAACATTTACAAGATCCATTAGTTGTCATGTATACCTGTGGCCCTTTAACAAACAAGCATCATCTGCAATATGAGTGATGTGTGATAGTGACAGAGCTCTTAGCATTGTTACCAGCACTATGGTAAACTGCTAAATATTAAACTCAGCAACCTGAGTCTAAAGTCTTTGCAAGGTCACAGATACTGGAATTCTAGTTAGCTTGTTTGAGACCCAGATTTGTAAAGGTTTTGTGTAAAGCATGAGGTGGGCCATGATTCTGACATTGTGAGGCAAATAGTTTTGTTGCATCTATTCAGCTGTGCTCCATCCAAGTAGCCATAGATATATTTAAATAGTTCTATGTTTTCATAAGCCTTTATGTAGACACATGGGAGAGTGCAGGATTTAAACCATGGTTCCATCTCTAGTTTGCTCACATTTGTTTGGATGAAGGCTCTTCTTTTTAACATTCCCTCTCATCTGGGCTTTGGGACTTACTCATTGCTGCTATTCTTTGTTACGTTGCATACACCCACTGGTTTTGGAGTGCTTTCTTATACTGCATTCATAGTGTGTTTGTGATGCATTATTTCTTGACTGATATATAGTGCATAGATGACAAAGACATTTCCTCTGTTCTCATGTGTCCTCCTGCTGGTTAGGTAGATGAGCATGTAAATGGGCAAGCACAGACTCTGTAATTGCTATAGTAGTTAAGCACACTCTGTTGCTGGCCACTGAGAATGGCATTGCTGAGGTTTTTCTCTGCTTTGCATTCAGCACATACATTAGAATATGTTTTAGATTTCTTTCCTTTCTGGGATCTAGTATATATAAAGATTACTATGCCTAAATTTGAAATGTGCCACTCAGGTGAGATAAAAATACTTTTAAAAATCCAGTCCACCAGCTTGGGAGAATATACAGACCATCATGGCTGATGAGTTTTGTATTCTGTGCTTAATATAATGAATAGTGTCTGCCCGAATATACAAACCTAATAGGTCCTACCTGCACTCACTGAGGGGGACTGTGTGATCCTGTAGCCTTGTCTGACATAGGCAATAGAGAAGACAATGGAAGAGAGCTGCAGTTCACACTTTGCTTCCTCTGGTTAAAAAAAAGAAAAAAGACAAAAGTCCTTGTTTCCTAATGTTGCCGGGCATGCTGCGGGGTGGTGAGCCCTTAAGTCCTTCAGCATAGGGTTCATCCCAGAGCACTCATGTCCTTATAATTATGGTTTAACTATTGATTACAAACTTGTAGTTGTACAGAAATATTTTAGTCTAGTGATTAGGATGAAAATGAGGAATCTGGAATAGTGTGCTGTTTACCACACCCTCAATATCGAATTCTTTATAGCTTGCAGAGCTAGATAAGAACCTGGAGAACAAAGTACTACTTATGCTTTAGTTACCTTCCTGGATAAAATAATCTTTTGCCTTTTGCCTAAGTGCTTGTGAAAGGTTCTGAGTGCAGCTTTGCTTGCACAGGCACTCATGCAGTACACACCAGCTAGAGATGTCATTGAGTAAACCCCCAGCCTTACAGTCCATTTCATCTCTGGTTTCTAAGACTTTCTTTTCCCTCTACAATCCAGTCATTCATGTCATGATTCAGTTCCTTAGTCTAGGAGAGTATGTCTGAGTAACCTCTTCATCTCTGCAGTGTGTATGTGATTGATTTGTTGATAACTTCCTGAGCATCAGTTAGATGAAGAAGTATATTCAAAGTCTGACTTTTTTGATCTGTTGCATATTTTCAAGAAAATTCTTGGTTATAATGAATTGCACGTCAACATCTCTTTTATTCTCTCTTACACTGTCAACATAAGACTTTGGTCATTTATTTAAAATAAGAGCTATCTAATCAATAATTGTGATGTTGCTAAATTCTTAATGAAACAGAAATATGTTGTAATTTTTTATTTGACATGGTGTCTCCATATATTTCTCTATAATTGATCCTGAGCTGTTAGAACTCAATCTCTGGGGAGAATTTTGAGAAGGCAGAAGTTATAACTTCTCAGTGTGCAGGAAAAACAAAGTCAACATTAGTCTTAGGTATTTAGAATGTGTTGTGTCTTAGACTTGTAATTCAGGCTTGCTCCCACAGAGACAGAGAAATTACTTCCTCATGCAGACATGAGCTCCTAGACATATGCTGTCCCATCCTTTGATTCAGTGTCACTGAGTGACTTTGGGAAGAGAGATGCTCTTATTCCCTAGGTTCCCTATTTGAGCCCAAGGTTGAAGTTAACAGGTCTAGGCTTGCAACATTTAATAAAATCATTTGTAATACTTACTGACTGTCTGGAAACTACATAGTCAGTGCTAATTGGGGAATTGTTTAAGATTCTCTCTTGCTTTCAGGGGCATTATTTATTCATTGGTTTATTTGAATCTCATCTCATTTTTTGTTTTGTTAACATTTTGCAAACTTTTAAAAGAAGAAGGCAGAAAAGCACATATTTATGTATCTTTATGTATCTAGTCAGTGGAGCCTGCGTTCTAGAAATCATGGTCTCTCTGTGGTCAGAGCTTCCTGCTCATTTGGCTTAGGATTCTGTGATGTCAAGAGTGTTGGACCTGAGCAAGCAGGGAGGGTTAGAGGTCTGTGTTCCTCCAGCTGGTTGAGTCACTAAAGTGGGCTCTTGAAAATGTTCAGGTTCTGAGTTGTACTCTCAAGGATCTACCCACAATGGTCTTTTGTTGATTATGCAATTCAGGAGTTTGGATTTGAAATCTCAGTTGTGTTTTGTCAAGTTTTCCTAATTCCCCCCACCCTTTTCATGACTATTTGCTTGTTAGGAAGGGCTAATAGGCTGATAAAGTAGGTACAACATGGCATTTGTTTATTATTTTAGGGTTTGCCCCCACCTTAGGCTTAGCTGTAAGTTTAGGTATTTCGGCTTCGCCTTTTGAGAGCCAGCACACCCAGATAATGCCATTGGTTGATTGTTTGCGTGTGTGTGTGTGTGTGTGTGTGTGTGTGTGTGTGTGTGTGTGTGTGTGTGTGTGTGTGTGTGTGTGTGTGTGTGTGTGTGTGTGTGTGTGTGTGTGTGTGTGTGTGTGTGTGTGTGTGTGTGTGTGTGTGTGTGTGTGTGTGTGTGTGTGTGTGTGTGTGTGTGTGTGTGTGTGTGTGTGTGTGTGTGTGTGTGT
>PVIH01018346.1:0-38826 GCA_004025045.1 Sigmodon hispidus | reverse complement strand
CTGTTAGGTCTCTAGTGTGGGATTTCTCAAGGTTTTTCATATAGGCATCTAGCGCTATGAATTTTCCTCTTAAGACTGCTTTCATTGTGTCCCACAAGTTTGGATACGTTGTAGATTCATTTTCATTGAATTCTAGGAAGACTTTGATTTCTTTCTTAATTTCTTCCTTGACCCAGAGATGGTTCAGCTGAGTGATGTTGAGTTTCCATGAGTTGGTAGGCTTTCTTTGGGTTTTGATGTTGTTGAACTCTAACTTTAGGCCCTGGTGGTCCGATATGTTACAAGGGATTATTTCCATTTTTTTGTATCTGTTGATATTTGCTTTACGACCAATTATGTGGTCAATTTTGGAGAAAGTTCCATGAGGAGCTGAGAAATATGTATATTCCTTTGCCTTTGGGTGGAAGGTTCTGTAGATATCTATGAAATCCATTTGCATCATAACCTCTTTCAGACTCCTTATTTCTCTGTTGAGGCTCTGTCTGCTTGATCTATCCAGGGTTGAAAGTGGGGTATTGAAGTCTCCCACTATTAGGGTGTAAGAATTGATGTGGGATTTGAGCTTTAGCAGTATTTCTTTTACATAAGTAGGTGCCCTTATATTAGGGGCATAAATATTTAAGATTAAAATCTCCTCTTGACCAATTTTTCCTGTGATGAATAAGTAATGACCATGTTGGTCCCTTTTAATTGCTTTTAGCTTAAAGTCTACTTTGTTAGATATTAGGATTGCAACCCCTGCTTGTTTCTTAGGACTGTTTGACTGGAAAATCTTTTCCCAACCCTTTATTCTAAGCCTGTGTCTGTCTTTGCGGTTGAGGTGTGTTTCTTGTAGGCAACAGAAGGATGGCTTCTGTTGTCTTATCCATCTTGTTAGAGTATGACGTTTTATAGGAGAGTTGAGACCATTGATATTAAGGGAAATTAGTGACCATTGATTCATATTTCCTGCCATTTTTGGTGGTAACTTATTTGTATTTCCTTTCTCTAGGGTATTCTTCTGTGGACTTATTGATTGTTTGTGATTTCGTGGGTGTATCTGGGGTCCTTAGGTTGGAGTTTTCCCTCTAATACTCTCTGTAGTGCTGGATTGGTAGACAGATATTCTTTCAGTCTGACTTTGTCCTGAAATACCTTGTTTACTCCATCTATGGTGATTGATAATTTTGCAGAGTATAGTATTCTAGTTTTGCAACCATGCTGTTTTAGCGTCTGTATAACTTCTGACCAAACCCTTCTAGCTTTCATCGTTTCCATTGAATAGTCAGGTGTTATTCTGATGGATCTGCCTTTATATGTGAGTTGGCCCTTTTCTTTTGGAGCTCTTAAAATTTTTTCTTTGTTCTGTATGTTTTGTGGTTTGATTATAATGTGGCGCGCTGACTTTTTTTGGGGGTCATATCTATTTGGTGTTCTGTAAGCTTCTTGTATCTTTATAGGCATTTCCTTCTTCAGGTTAGGAAAGTTTTCTTCTATGGTTTTATTGAAAACATTATCTGTGCCTTTGAGCTGGTATTCTTCTCCTTCTTCTATTCCTATTATTCTCAAATTAAGTCTTTTCATGGTGTCCCAGATTTCCTGAACACTTTGAGTTATGGCTTTTTTAGTTTTACTATTTTCTTTGACTGATATATCTATTTGAGCTACTGAGTCTTCCACTTCAAAGACTCTATCTTTCATCTCTTGAACTCTGTTTGTTATGCTTGTATCTGTGGTTCCAGCTTTTTTCTTCAGATTTTTCTATTTCCATCTTTGCCTCATTTTGTGCCTTTTTTATTGCTTCCATTTCAGCTTTTATTTCAGCTTTTAGTTCCTGGCATGTTTCTTTCATAGATTTGTTCATCTCTTCCAATTTTTTGTTTGTATTTTCTTCTATTTCTTTGAGGCTATTTTTCATATCTTCTTTGAGAGCTTCTATGATCATCAAAAAGTTATTTTTGGTGTTGCTTCCTTCTGTTTCCTCTTCATTGCTCAGTTCAGGTCTTGTATTTGTAAGATCGCCACTCTCTTCTTGAGTTACCATGTTGTTCTTTGTATTATTATATAATGTTTTGCACTGACGTTTGCCCATGGCTTCAGTGGTTCACGATTAGATGGGTCCTGGTCAGTTGTGGCACTCAGGCTTGTGTGCCTCCTGTCACCTCTCTGGGCAGGGTCTGAATCTACCCTTCAGAGACCCCAGAAGTTATCTATTTGCTCAGTTCGAGGTCGAGGTGGTTAGCCGTGCAAATTCCCTCAGTAGCAGCTGTGGGTATGGTGACAGGCAAACTTTATCTGCACTTGTTTCAGAGTTCACTGGGGCTTACTCTGCACCTGGTCCCGGAAGCGAAACCAAAACCGATAGGAGCTCAACTCTCCCTCCCTGGCTGGGATATAGGCGCTTGGGCCTGGTGACCCCTCCTCACCTCTGGGTGGGGTCTGAGTCTGTCCTTCAGGGACCCCTGTAGTTATCTGTTCACTCAGTTGGAGTCGAGGTGGGTAGCCGTGCAAATTCCCTCAGCAGGAGCTGTGGGTATGGTGACAGGCAGAGTTTATCTGCCCCTGTTACAGGTGTGCTGGGACTCGGCAGACAGCACCTAGTCCCGGACAATGCTTGTCTTTATTCTCTCAAGAAGTTTCTATTTTGTTCTACAGAGTTTTTTTTATCTGTTTTGGTAACTTTACTGGGTTAAGTAGTACAGCAAATGCATATCTATCCAAAACTTCTGAATTTACTTAGAAATAAAAGTAGTAATAGTTCATTTTATATTTCAGCTGTGTTATAGGATGCCCATATGGCTGGTAAATCTCATTTCTGGTTGTAGCTATAAAAGTTTCTGGTAGAGATTACACTAAGTAGAATTTGCCCTAACCAGTGTAGGTGTGAAACCTTGAATATTGTCCAGTTCCAGACAGTTCTTAAGCCAAAGAAAAGTGAATTCTCTTTTGTGCTGGAATCTCGGTCATCTTCTGGCCAGGAACACTGGTATATGGGTTCATTGATTCAAACTTACACACAAATTGGTACCATCAATCTCTGATACTCCAGATATGTGATCGAAATCAACCTCAATTATAGAAGTTACATCACTGCTTCCCCAGACTGAGACTTCTCAGGCTCAATCACATGAAGTGTTTCTTATAGTATGAACGCACATGTGTTGTGTGTGCATGTGATCATATATACAAAGGAGATTGCTCTCCCCTAATGAGAGAGGCTAATATTCATCAACTGATGGTCTAAAGAGCACAGGCCTCTTTTGAGTAAAGTAGGAGCTTTTGCTAATCTGCTTTGAGCTAGCATACTGGCCATTTCAAGTTCTGAGACTTGAATGGAAGCAATGTACCCCACACTGATCCTCTGTGATTCTGGCTTCTGATTCAGCCTGGACCATATATCTGGTATCTCTAGCTTCACAGATGCAAGTTTTGGCACCTTTCAGCCACAAAAATTCTGTAAGCTAATTTCTATAGATAAAGTGATATATGGAGACATTAGATAGGGATAGATATATAAATGAAACAGAGGTGTATAGATAATGCAAAGAGTATAAGTACAAATTTTAACTATATAATATATAGATATAAAGAGATATAGATAGCATTGGTTCTCTTTTCTAGAAAACCCTGACTAATATGGGGGAGTAGTACATTCATTTTATTAAACTGAGATGAGGAGTCTACTAAACTAGCCTTGGCCTTATTCCAGTGACACATGTCTGAAGAAGATGATGATGAATAAGAATAAAAGAATAAGAGGAGGGGAAACAGCAGAGGGAAGAAGAGGCAGAGACTCATGAGGAGAAGGCTATATGACAATGCATGCATATTGAAATGATGCTGTTACAAATCTAGGGTGTCTAAGAACTGCCTTACTCTCCAGAAATCAGGGAGGATACTTGAAGAAAACTTGTCCCAAGAATCCACGGAGAGTCAACCTGACAGACACTTAGATAGTAGGGTTGTGCAGGAGAAGAAATTGTTTATTTTTAAGCTACTGGGTGTATACAATTTTGTTAAGGACCCCTACAAATGAACAAAGCAATATAATGAACATTGCATATTTCCTCTGGTCAACTCCTCTTTAGTCTTCATTGTCACTCAGGACAGCAGTGCAAATTCTCAAGTTCACTAGTTGGTGATGAGGACCTAACTTTTGGCTCCAGTTATGAGGCTAGGTCCTCCAATCTTCATTGCCATATTGTCTTCCTGCTGACAAGTGCCTCCCTGCCCAAGCTCATCATAGACTCTGTCAGCAGCAACCCACTGTGGCATTCTAGAGCAGGTAATCAGAGCCTTCTTGCTTCCTTTACTGGTACTATCACACTGAACTCCATCTGCCATTTGCTATGGTGCCCTCTGACCACAAGGAATCACTTACCCAGCATGGCAGCATCTCCTACCAGCACTGTGCTGGGGTGCTCACCCAGGTTGGATCCACTGTAGTTCGATAACCTTTGGGCCTAACTATCTTACTACGTGAAGCAAAAAAAACAAACAGCATTGAGATTTTCGGACATCTTGCCATTCTTGCAGAAGGCATCATGGATGTGTTGCTTCTTCTTCCCATTCCCTCTATTCACTACCCGGGCCCTTTCTTGCTGAGAGTTGGCACAATGCAGATTCTTAAATGTGCTGGCAAAGATTCCTGTTCTGCTATGGGAGTTCCCTTTGTTCTTTTATCCTGTTGACTTTCTTCCCTTTTCTTTCTTCTGAAAATGAAAACAAAGGAATTTTAAATGAGCCAAACCATTGCTTTAAAAATGGTCTTAGCCATATCTTGGTAATTAGCAGCATCAGAATCCTTGAATACAATTGATGTTGCCTTCTGTCCCACCCCATACAACCAAAGAACTATAGTCTCCAAAATCAGAGGGAAATGATACATTGCTTTTTCTTACCAAGCAAATTGTATTATGTATATGTCTCTATGTACATATATGTATGGAGAGAGAAAGAGAGGAGGGAGAGAAGAAGGGAAAGAGGAAGAACAAGGAAAGAAGAAGGATAGACAGAGGGAGAAGGAGGCAAGAAAAAGGGAGAGGAAGAGGAAAGAGAGAGAGTAGTGGTGAAGGAGAGGAAGAAAGGAAAGGAGACTGTCCTATGGATATAGGCAGCAGCTGGCTGAGTACCACATACATCTCCAAAGGAAAAAAAAAAAAGATGAAAGATACCAGAAACCACTATCTTTGATTTTTTTTTTATGGGGAAAGGAAGAATAGACTGTGCTTAGGGGCTAATGAATTTACAGACTGTGACTTAGCAGCTACAGCTTGATATATTTGCATGCATATGAACCAATACAGATATCTGGATTCATCTTATATTCAGTGCTATATCAAACCACTAACAGGTATTAGAAGTAGAGGATCTGTCTTCTTACAGAGCAGGCCATTCAAGCCATAATCCATAGCAGTGAAGGGTGGTCACTCACATAGAGAAAAATATTTTCTCTGTCAGATCTCAGTCCAGGCATCTGGGGACCAAAGAGAATGTTGGTGAAGCTACTTTTTGATCAGTGTCTGTGGTGGTATATTGAATATTTAATAAAAATAGTCTGAAATAGCCGGAGGACAGAGCCACCCACAGAGCCAAGCTATGAAGTTTAGGGAGTGATGACCCACAGCTTTAATCTCATCATTGGGGAGGCAGAGATCCATCTGGATGGATTTCTGTGAACTCAAGGCCTGAGGTAGCCAGGTAGTGGTGACACACACCTTTAATCCAAGCACTTGAGATATCATGCTTCTGCTCCTAGTACTTAAAAAACACACTCCTTTAATCCTAGCACTAGGAAAGTTGAATCTGCAAGTGAGAGATATCTGGCAGGGAAAGAAAGATAAGGTTGGAGGAGACAACACTTTTCCCCTTGGCTTGCCGCATTTCTTTTTAGCCAAGGATGGAGACATTTGTGATCTGAGGATTTATGGAGATAGGCTTGAGGAGCTGGCCCAGTGATACGAGTTGTGACTTGTTCTTCCATCTCTCTGACATTTCAGTTTTTCCTCTGATATCTGTTTCCAGTATTTTATTACAATACCAAATAGAATTCATGCAATAAAAGTCATAGAAGAGCCGCCTGATTGCTGATCCATTGAGGGTTACACTAACTAGATCCCAGGTCCTTAATGATATGTCACATCTAGGTTTGTCCTACTACCATATGTGTCTTCTAAGCCCTAATAACCAGTGTTCCCTGGGAACACTGTCTTGTCTTTGACTTTTCAGATGATGTCATATCTCCTGTATCTAATAAAGAAATTCTTTACCAATAACCCATGACTGCTAGCAGCCATGATAAAACTCTTCCCATGATGTGACAGGTTCTGAGTACCCATCACAGCCTTCTCTCTCTGATGATGACCATCATGCACATGGATTCATAAGCATGCCAGCAATCCTCACCCTTCCCACTTCTTCCCTTACTATGCCTTGCTTCTAGCTCTCCTCCTGATTCTGCCCGTGGGCCATGGGCAGTAAATTGCTTTCATACTAATCATTAGCTCAGAGCCTGCTTTTAGAGGCTGATAAAAAGCACATGGAGTGTTTTATTCGGGGCTCCTGGAAACCTGAGAGAAAGCTTCATAGATAAACAAAAGCTTGGGAGAGATGAAGCTATATTCTCCTCTGGCTTTTCTGATGGCTGGATCTGGCTCAGGTTCAACATCTGAACAATAATGATGACTCACATTGGTATTTGGGATCCAAAGTCCCTGTCAAATTCTCCAATAAATCCCTCTGCCTCCATTAGAAAGGCCAGCTATTTTCCTAGGCCTTTCTAGCTCCTTTCATGATTTTGCATCCTGGAATTTCACTAAAAATGGAATTCCCTAAAAATACTGAGGAAGGGTTTAGAAAGAAAATTATAATTGATAAATACATTTACCTCAAATTTTTCAAACCACAAACCCACATGAAACAAATTATTGGGCCCTAGAGTCAGGGGGCTCACGTCCTTAATACATAGTGCAAGATGCATGGATTAGCAATATAGCTATCACTGTGAGCCATGGACTAGCAAGGCAGCCATCACCCCAGGACTGGTCAGACATGTGAGATCTCAGTGCCTACCTGGATCAGAATCTGTGCTTTAACAAAATCCCTTAGGAGACTTTCCAGACTTGGACTTTAAGCCTAAGGGCATAAGGCCAAATTTCTCAACACTCCTACAAATTATTATCTGAAATCTGTGTTGGACCCTCAACATAACCCCTTCAATGTCAGGGGCTCACAGATTTTCTTTTATCCAGAGATGTTTCATTTGTGTCCACTCACCTGATTCTTTCATCACTGAAGACCAAGGACTTCTGTCTTCTTTTCACATCAACCTTCCTCTGAATCAAATCACAGTGATTTTTTTAAAGCTAAAATTGGGCCCTTATTCTGCATAGGATATTTGCCTAAAAGGCAAATAAGCTCCTATACTTTTAATATAGATGATGCTGCAAAAGAAAGCACAGCAGAATACTCATAAATGCTGCTGAACTACAGTTTGAATGGAAAATAACTTGTGTCTTGACTAGGGGAAATCCATTCTGGGCAAGTGCCCCAAATAAAAGAGTATCTGTGGAAAATCATCTGTACAAAGTGGATCCTTGGAGCTTGTCATTCAGGCAGAGGATGCTGTTTCAAGCTATTCTTTAACACTACCAAAGAGGAATCTGGTTAGAAACATGGACCTACTCTGTAGGAAAGGATAAGAAATTTCCAGGAAAACAAAAGAAGCAATAGAAAGATTTCTCCATGGGTTTCTTTTACAGGCTAATAGATAGTTTTAATAAAAAGCCTTCCAGCCACAATAAGTAATGAGTAATGTTTATTGAGAGAAGAAATAAATTTGTAGATTGTAAATTCAATGTTCAGAGTTCAACTGTTGTGGCTACAAGAAGATCTGAAAGTATAGAGTTTATGTCAAGTCTTCTTATGGAAGAATCCCCAGTGGGTGTGACTTCTATCCATAGTCAATAGCTTCTTCAATATCAGTGGAAGTCCAGCATTGCTCATATTTTCAGTCATTCAGTGTTTTGTGGTTCACAGGATGTTCTTCTCAAGATCCTATTAGTCTTAAGCTGATTTAAAAAAAGGAGAAATTTCCACTGCAAGCAGAAGAAAGGCAGTTTTTAAACTCTAGACAAAGCACAAAAAGGTAGATTGACCAGCTGGCAGAGTACATTGTCTATCTTTTGATGCTGTTATCTAGAGCAGGGCTCTATACAATGGTTTCCAAAAAGAGTCTGAAAGTAAATAACTAGTCCAGTGGGCCATATGGTCTCTGTGACAAGCCTTTATTATTCCCATTCAAGAGAAAGCAACCATATGTAATGTGGAACTGGCTAGTACTAATTCTGTAAAACAGAGGGTGACTTTGACCATGCTCTTGTCCAGAGAGACCATAGGGTCCTATTGATCATGTCTCCATCCTGAACTAAGCTATCCTTTTTCTTGGGAACATATTTTTTTTTTCTCAGAAGTGTCTTGATTCCATTCTTGCCATGCTTCGGTCCATTCTTCCCATAGCAAGATGAACTTCAAAACAAAATACACCACCCCCATCAAACACTCTAGTAAGTTTCCATATCACAAAGCTCTGTGTATGCTGTCCTCCCAGTGAGCCTTGCCTTAAGCCTTCATTTCATCTGCGCTTTCATTCATGGCCTTGCCATCCCTTGAGTGCCCACTTCTCTGCCCCAGGACTTCCCATATTTATGGTTCTTCCTGAAAGGCTGTTCTCCTCAGTCTTCCTTTAGATAACAGGCTTGATATCATCTCACCAGGGAGATATCAAACCTAAGTTTTCACAAATACTTCATACGTACATTTATATATTTTAGTACATTTTCTAAAAGACGTGTGTCCATCAACAAGATTGAGCCTGTGGCTACACAAACTTCTCAGTTTATGACCATACCCTCTGTGTTGGATCACTGTCACACAGAGTAGGCAATGCTTAGGATTTGGATAAATTAACAGTTAAGTAAATATATAAACTAAATAATTTTTATAGGAAAAAGACTCTATGGATAGGAACATGTTGGGTAAAATGTCAGTGGTAGATCAGTTGAAGGCAGTTTGGGGGAAAAGGAATAAGTCAGCAATGAGATCCAAGTAAAGACTGACTTAGAACCTGGGGAAAGGCAGAGGCGTCAGTGAGGAATAACACATTCCTCACATTCTGAGTGCTATAGAGAGATACTTATGTGTCTGTACAATTTCTCTGTTAAAATCTTAACCCCAGAGATGTAAGAATAAGAAGAAAGTGCACCATAAGATGATTAGGTAACAAGGTAGATCTAAGTGACATTAGTGGCCTACAAAACGAGACAGTAGAGGGATTCTATAGCCTTGGCTCCCCACCCTTTAGAGATGGGACTACCTTTAAGCCAATGGAGGGATGTCAGCAAGAATTCAGCTCAGCTGGGTGCTCTGCTCTCACACTTGCAAGCTAAACAACATTTAAGCTACCCAACTTTTAGGATCTTAATGTTTCTGCAAAGATGAAATACAGACAAGTGAAAGAGTCTGACCAAGTTTTTTGCTTCTTTTAATGGCCACATATGAGAAAGTCACTTGGTAAATCCCAAGGGAAACCCAGCAAGTAGAATGTTGTTGATTAAAGTGTAGGAGGTTAGGAAGGCTTTGAGGCTTCTAGTAAAATTGTAATATTCAAATATAAACAAATTAGGAATGAAGGAACACTATTTGGTTCACAACTATGGACAGTAGAACCAGATGGAGCAATGAACAGTAACTGACCTCTCTCTCTCTCTGTCTCTCTCTCTCTCAACAGTGGCAGAAAGAGGGCTTTCACTGGTATAATAGCATAGAAGAGAGGATTTTTCCTCCCAATAGTCCTTTACCATTTTTCCTTTTAGAAACAGAATCTATGATGAGTAATTGTGATTGCCAACCTGATTGGATTCCAAAGCATTTAGAAGACTGGTAAAGCAAACATGTTCTAAGTTCATTTCTTTGCCATGGTAAAATACTACTAAAAAAGCAACTTGGGGAATAAAGCCAAATATTTCTTACAACTTCCCAGGTTACAACCCACTATTTTGTGAAAGTCAAAGCAAAAACTTTAAACTTTAGTCACATCACATCCACAGTCAAGAGGAGATGGAAATTAATACATATTTGCTGGCTTGTGCTCAACTGGATTTTTTTCACTATTATACAGTCCAGGGCCAAGACCAGGAAATGATGTTGCTCACAATGGGCTGGGTCAAATGTCAATTAACATAAGTAAATCAATTCCCCTGAGACATACCCAGAAGTCAACCTCGTGTAGACAATTCCTTATTGAGACATTGAGACTCTCTTCCCAGTGATTTTTCTAGGTTGTGTAAAACTGGTGGTTAAAGCTAACCATTACAAGACCCCCCCCTTCTCTGTGTGTGTGTGTAGGCTTTTTCACAGAGGATTAAAGATTGGAGGTAATTAATGAGTTGAATGAATTAAAAGATAGGAGGCAACCTCTCCATTCCTGGCTGCCATGAGCTAAGCTGCTCTACCATGCCTTCCCTGCTATGATAAACAGGAAACTCTGACACTGTGAGCTAAAATAAACATCATATCTTCCTTTAAGTTGCTTCCATGGATACTTGTGATAGTGACAGAGTCTCACTACCATAAAATCCTGTTTTCCTTGGAAGGATGAACTTCCTTGCTCTGGCCTGAGATTTTCAGTCACCTTTGAAGGTAGATGTCATATATCTCAACATATAATACCAACTTGAACTAGGAGTTTTTGTATGACATTTCCTCTGACTGTGTTTCCTCGACTTCACTCCTGAGGCATGGTAGCATCAGATTAACCTTAAAGTCTAACTTAAAAGGCCCCTGTTGATCAAAAAGCACCCCATAACCAGCCTAGATCCCTTATAACTCTATGTGGCAGAGCTGCTTACTCACTCAATACTACCCACTTAACTAATGCCTCAATAAATTAACCCAATGCATTTAAGGCTGGAGCAGAGAAGCAGATTTTCCCACCAAAGTCAATAATAGAACCAGAAATTCAATAAACAGTCTTTACAGGAACCAGGTAACAAATTGAAATGGGATAGGAAGGGCTGAACCTCATAGGTTCATTCCTATGTGGCTCTGTCCAGCAGACAACATAGTTATATGAGTGGGTACAGTTTTATAAGTGAACAGACCTCTTTCTCTTTCAAGTCAGTATTTTTTTCCTCTAAAAAGCTAACCAGAATAGATTAGTCTCATGGGGGGTTCATTCCCTAGTAGGAAGCAGAATCAGGAGTGGGCTGATTGTGAAGTTATGGCACAGGACAGGTTCTTCAGTGCCTGAAAATATCAGTAACTTGATACATCTGGATTAGTCTTAAGTGTGTCTTCACTTCACTGAAATGTGTCTGCTCATTTAGATTCTAAAATTCGGGGGTATAATTAGGTCCTATTTACTTTTCTATCTTTTGTGTTATAGAATCCAGGGCTCTGCAAATGGTAAATGTTTGGCCAAAACCATTTCAGTTGAATAATTAACTCAAGTTCTTCAATTCTGTCAGGAATACTTCCTTAGTTCTGTGCTAACTCCATTCTTCTTTTCAAAAAATGTTTTAACATAGTAACCCTAAAAGCAGCAAAGACTAACAGTCAGATGTTCAGAAGACACCAGGAATTTCTTACATGCCGATAGTTAATGTAGATGAGGGGAAGTCTTGAACCCCAAGGTTTTAGAAATTGGAATTGGTTGAATTTGCCTCTGTATATTCTCTGTGGTTCATTCTTAGGAAAGAAGATGAGCTGAGTCACAGAGGCAGAAAGAGAGAGAGAGAGAGAGAGAGAGAGAGAGAGAGAGAGAGAGAGAGAGAGAAAACGAACGAGGCAGGCACAGCCCTCACCAGAGCTGTCAATCCACCCCCTCCATCCTACATCATATTCTCTTCCAATTTTCCCTGTTAAATTGCAATCCAAAATACACTGCAGATGTGATATCATTTTCCTGATAACTGGACCTTCTGAGGTAATGACCTTCCTTCCTTCCAGCGGGGAAACAATTTCGTTTGCTTAATATAATAATCTACTGTAGTCCTTTCTGTTCACCCCTTGACCCCAGGCCCAGCCTCAGAAATCCAGACCTACCCCATCTAGCTCAATGTAATGTATTGTTCTCCATTGTGAATTGTACAGCAATAACCTCTGAATCCCTAACCCTGCCAGTGACAACGCTCCCCGCCCTTGGTGATCCCAGAAGTGGCAGAAAACAAGACTGGCCACCTCAAAGGAGAGGTGTAGCACAGAACAACCCCCCCCCATTTTAATGGAGCATACCTGGTCTGGGGTAGCACCTGGGAAACTGGAAATGCTTGCTCCTGTCATTTGCCATTCTCTGTCCTGCAAAGTGGGCTCTGGGACCCCTGTTCCTACATGTTTCTGTGCTTCTGAGCAGAGTAATTTTCATGAAAATATAGGGTACAGCAGTCTGGAGGTGATTTGGATGGAGTCATGTGAGTTGAAGTGTGTGCTCTGTCAGGATGTGGGGTATCCTGTGAGGAGCTCCCTGAAGCCAGAGGCAGCCTCTTAAACTCACCCGCTGCTGAGTCAGGCAAAGGCTGAGGCCCTCACCACACAGTTGACTAACGAGTGCAAGGCTAATTTGGTATCATTTGTTTCCCATTTCCAAACCCTCATTAAAATAATCTGCTCTGATTGTCTAGGGAAGTTATTTTCTGTGCTTCCTTTCTCTTCACTGTATCAGTACAATTTCACAGGCAGCAGATTTCCATGTGGAGGGTCCTGGCAGCCCTGCAGAGGGATGGGGGAGGGAAGAAGGACTTATACTTAGATTTGCTGGGAGTATAGCCAGACCTCTTGGCAGCCAGCAGGGTGGGAATCCCAGACCCTCCACTGTCCCCTGGACTGGGTCCCTGAAAAGCACTGGGTTCCTAGGATTGAAGGAATTTGCCTCTCTGGGAAAGGCTTTGAAGAGAGTAAATGCTAAGGATTTCTTGGTTTAGGATGGTATAAATGGAAGGCTTCTCCAATGAGGGAATGAAGAGTTCAATATAGAATTCAGGACTGTGATTCTCTTAGGTGCTCATGCATGTAAGATCTGGCTATCATTGAGATCATAAAAATAATGACACTCTGCTTGCTGTAATTTATTATTACTATTATGATGATGATGATTACTTCTAAATTTTGTTTTGCTTTAAGACAATGTCTCCCTATGTGGACCAATGTGGCCTATACAGCTTAATCTGGTCTCAAACTCACAGTAATACTGCTTTGTGTAATCACACCTAGCTAGACTATTTTTTTCACTGTAAGTTTCTACCAACTGTATGCCATGCATAAAGTATGCTAGGCCATGAAGATAAAACACTCAAGACAGGACATTTCTTTCCAAGAATCTACTAAAAACAAACCAAAAATCATAAAATCCAAGACAGAAAGAAGCACTTAGAACAGATCTTCTAGTCTCTGGTTGCCCTGGAAGAGCTCTTCACTGCAGGGAGAATGAATAGAAATACCTCCCCAGATCTTCTCATTCTGTGACTTAACTTCACAGACACACCTTACTTCTTTTTCCCTTCCGCTCATGGCCAGATCCCTCTTCTCCCAAAGCAGATGCTTTTCGCACTCAGGTGTATCTGCTGGGCTATCAGGTTTCTCATGTTTCTATAGCCAACAGACTTAAGTCTTGGAAAAGACTTTAATTGGTTGAGATGCTGATTGCTATAACTGGCTAATGGGCCGCCTGGGAACATGTATAATATTTATTTATGAATTAGACGGTCATGCACTGTGAAGTCTTATTTCCTCACAAGGACAGCATGCAGCCACCTTTGGAGAGTGTAAATTCTCTTCAGGCAGTTTCTCAGTGGGTCCCCAGAGAAGGAAGCCAATACTCTATTCCAAGGCAGGTGTGCAGTGGTGGCAAAGAGAAAAGCGCAATTTTCAGGGGCCATAGAAAAGGACAGGGTTACAAGACAAACCTTTGTTATACTCTGCAGCTCAGGGCATAACTTCTAGCAGGAATTTATGGGTCAAAGGAATTTGTTCTTCATTAATTTAACTGGATTTTCCAGTTCTCAGTGTGTTGGAAGATCAGATTTTATAGACTGAAAACAACAGGAAATAGTCTTGGTCATTTAGGGGAGGATTCTAGTAGCTGGTTTTGATCTTGCTTCCAGGCAGGTACCAGTCATGTTTATTAACACAATGGCTGACATTAGAGGGCTTGTTTCAGCCATAGCCCTTATTGTATACACACACACACACACACACACACACACACACACACACGAGTGGCAAGTCCAGAGACCACACTCACTGGCCTAGACCCCAAGTTGAGGTTTTGAATATTCCACACTTAGATCTCAGTTCACCCTTATAAATGGTATAACAATTGGCAGGTGGTTGAATCACAAGGCTAGCATATCCACACACCCATACAGATAGACACCCATGTGGTGATATATTGTATATTTAATAAAAATAGTCTGGAATATCAGAGGACAGAGCCATCTCTCCAGCCTTTTGTTGTTGTTTGTTTTGTTTTTTCAAGACAGGTTTTGTGTGTGTGTGTGTGTGTGTGTGTGTGTGTGTGTGTAAAACAGTCCTGGCTGTCCTGGAACTTGCTTTGAAGGCCAGGCTGGCCTCAGACTCACAGAGATCCTCCTGTTTCTGCCTCCCAAATGCTGGGGCTAAGGGTATGTACCACCACTATCTGGCTGTTAGGCCTTGAACTCACAGAGATCCATATGAACCTCTGTCTCCAGAGTGATGGTGTTCAGAGTGTGAGTCACCACTCCCTAACCTTCCTTGTTTGGCTCCATGGGTGGCTTGTCCTCTGATATTCCAGACTATTTTTATTCAACATATCACCACATACCCAAATAGACACATACACATACAGACACATACCTATCTATACACCCTTATCTGCACGGAACTATCCCAAGGTAAAGTCTCCAAGTGAAAGACTCAACACCCTGGCTTGGTCCCAGGAGGCCCTCATTGGACTAAGACTGAAAGTTGATGGTATCCAAAAAATGACACTTTTCATTTGTTTGTTTTTCATTTTTAATGCAATGAAAGTAGATTAAGTTCAAAATGCCAAGTCACTTTTTGTTGTTGTTGTAGATGGAATTGGAAAGTATAATGTAGCTTCCTAAGAGTGAATAGCAGAATTAAATACAGGACTGGGAAGCAGCTCAGACAGTGCTTTTGCCTAGCATGTGCAAAACCTTGGTGCTCTGGTAGGAGCCAAAGAGAAGGAGCAGAGAATGAAGCAGGGTGCCATGCTTAATAACATTGCCCCGAATGGAAGGTCCATCACGGGTGATAAACATTCTCTTACTGCATTCTGCTGCCTTGGCTCAATTTTCCTTCCCTTTCCCAGAATCAGGGGGAATAAAAAAACTAAAACCATTTTCTCCTTACAAAGAGTAGGGACTTCTCCCATGACACAGAAAAAAAATCTAGAAGCTGAAAAGTCAAAGCTATAGGGAGCGTACCTTTACTTCTGACTGGAACTGTGACCTTGTGCAATGAATTTATTGACCTTAAGGATTTTTTATTATTAAATTTGTTCTTTGGCATTTTCCTACGTGTACACAATGTATTCTGATTATTCTCACCACTTCTACTCCCTCTGTGTTACCATGAGCCTGGGTGAGCTCAACAATGGTTATGAAACCATTATCAGTGACTCCTACAATAGTGGCCACTGCTTGGCTGCGCCCCTTGAGACCATTATCCAAGGCTAGCTGGTGACTGGCTTGTTCTGTGCAGACTTTGTGTAGGTAAGCATGGTTGCAGAGTTTTGCTCATTCAAATGGTTGTATCATGTTCAAAACAGAGTCCTTCCTGTGTTTTGCTTCTGACATTCTTTCCCCTATTCTTCTGCAGCGTTCCCTGAACCTTAGAGGGGATAGTATAAATGTCACGTTTATAACTGAGCATTCGACCGTCCCTTATTCTCAGCACCTTGGACAGCCATGTGTTCAATGCCTCTCATTGCAAAAAGAAGCTTCTCTGGTTAAGTCTTGAGTTGGTCTTGGACAAATTCTTGTGCAGACAGAACCGAGTCCATACTGGGGTTGCTAAAGCAGTCACTTTCCAGATCTGCTGTGTGCGAGTACAAATGGGGAGGAAACGGACCAGGCTTTCAAACAAAGCGTTAACACAGTGGAAGGGCCTAAATAAAGGCAGTGTCTGGAAGCCCTGGAGTGTCAAGCTGGCTCAAGAAAAAGGGAGAATTCCAGGGCGGCTAGCTGGGAGCTGACTGAAGAAGTTCTTGGTAGCAAACATTAAGAAAGAAACTATGTTAAAACACAATACAAACAAACATAGCTACAACAGAAATCAGTGTACTGAGAAGTCAGCCAGCTAGATCGGCCACCAGAATTGCTCTGTGCTGACATGGCGTTTGGCTGTGTGTTGCTTCCTGAGTGTTTCCTTCATATTTTCTAGCAGCCTCAGCATTATCCCCTAGGCCTAACTGGACTGGGACTTCCTGAGTGTCTTCTCTGTCTCTCTCTCTCTCTCTGTCTCTTCCTCCCTTCCCTCCCTCCCTCCCTTTCTCTCTCTCCCTCCCTCCCCCTCTCTCTTCCTCTTCTTCCTCCTCTCTTTTCTCTCTCTCCTCCATTCACCTCCTTTCTCTCCCTCTCTGGTCCTTCTCTTTTCTTCCATCTCATTTCTTTTTCCTCTTGGACCCCCTCTGTCTTCTCTCTTTCCTCTCTTCTCTCTATCTTCTGCTTTCTCTGTCCCCAGTCAGCTGCTCCTCTGTTGGTGTGGTGTGTGTGTGTGTGTGTGTGTGTGTGTGTGTGTGTGTGTGTGTGAGAGAGAGAGAGAGAGAGAGAGAGTGTGTGTATGTGAATGAGTCTCTTGCCTTAAGTAATGTCCTACTTTTCTGTCATCAAAAATTTCTGCAGATTCAGACCCCTACATGACTACATTATTACTGTGGAGTCTTTATCAATAAGTAATTTCCAAAAGGGAACCCTGGACATTTGTAGGTAGCAATCAGCCTAAAAACTATCCCGTGAATTGAGGGAAGGAGGCTTCCCTTTGAAGGGTATTAGATATGTTTTTAGTTTGGGGGTGGGGAGTAACAAAGGGGGTAACCAGAAAAGAATGGTAAAACCTCAACCCCATTTCATTAAATCTTCATGAATATGCAAAATAGGACTAATTGCCCTCTTCAAAAACTAATCATTCTGAATTTCACAAGTTGAATTATAAAAACCTGACACACTTATTTTCCTCTTTTATTATATTTGTAAGCATTACTCCTTCTGCAAAGAAAATCAACTCCTATTTTTGTCAGCTGCTCTGGTTGCCCCTCCCCTTCTGCTTCGACCTGCTTCGCCTCTCCCTGTACCGAGCGCTGCTGCAGCCTGGCCATGTGTATTAATTGCCCTGTGAGACGCGCTTGAAGTCATTAGAATTCCCCGTTCAGAACTATTATCTTGTGCCATTGTGCCTTTGCATTATATTTATTTAAATGTGCCTCTTCTGAATTAGCTCATTTTTAACAGCTAGCCATGCCTGAAATATCATTCCTAGCCAAGCCGCCCTCATATCATTTTTCTTTCCTTGGTGGAAGAGATGTCTGCACCCAAGCTTCCATTCCAACAGGGCAGCTTTGTTAGGAGGCAGAGCTGCTTTTGTGTGGAAGCTTCCCAGGAAGAACTCAGTGTTCAGATTCTGTCTGCAAGGAGGAAGCCAGGAGGAATAGGTTGGACCCTAACTTTTAGAGAGTGTCCTGTCTGGAGCAGGCTGTTTCTACTGTGTGGTTTTTACTGAGGGAATGAAGATGGTAACTGGAGTTTGTAGTCTTTCTTTGGCCTTAAAGACTCTCAAGGTGATGCCACATACTCACTGGAAGTTACTCAGGACCCATCAGCTGTCTCCAGAGTCACCTCAACTTGTGGCAGTGTGATGCATCAAATGCTCACACAAGTTTTCCCTTAGAACTGGGCTTCTAAGTTCTAACTGGCATGGAGATTTCTGGTTCTCTACTAGTCTAAACTGGTAACCAACCCACCTTATCAAACTGGTTTTCATTTTTGTTTGTCTTCTTCCTTGTCTGCTTCATGTGTTCATTTTTCCACTCAGAACACACGGGATGATTTACTCAACAGCTGAACACAACTGAGTTGTGAGACTTTATTATTCTTACAACTCCACATTCCAGAGAGATTTCTTTTTTCTAGACCATTGTTGCCCAGCTCATGGGATCTCTGTGCCACATTTACATAAAGGCACACTGCCAAAGATTCGGCCCCTGCACCCTGCTAGGGGTGGGCTTCTTACCATGTGGGGGAGGCAGAATAAAGACCCTTGAGCAAGATTAACAATCCAGAACATGGTGAAGAATAGATTTGAGCACAGGTTCATATTAGATTTATTGTTTTCCCACAACATCAAGCTGGCAGCATTAGAAATGAAGTTGGTATGTTGGCATGAATATTTGGCAGAGAAAATTAGGGAAGGCATTATGAACAAGGTGGGCCAGACATTTGATTTAAAGCTGGAGAGACATACTTTGGGATATGGAGATAAAGATCAACACATTTCTATCTCTGTAAAAATGACAAGATCAGACCCCAGCATTTGTGGGGTTCTTGCAAACCTTAGATAAGAGGCACTGAGGAGGAAGCCTTTGGGAACTAGCATGAAAGCTCCCCAAGTGCAGAAATATTTACGCAGAATGTCTGGTTCATAACAAACCCTTTAATAAGATTTTCGAATGAATGCAAGACCTCCATGCTGGTGCTTTAGAGGTATTCTTGCTGCTGAGACAAACCAAGACTTTCACACATGGGGCGTGTAGAGTCTCTGGGTCTGAGGTCCAGCTCCAGTACACCATTGTCAACTTGACTGGCTCTGTACACATCTCTTCAAAGTGCTGTGTAAAGATTGGCAGGGGAAGCGCTCCCTGATTCCTCTGAGTGTTGCAGATCAACAGGAGAAAGACCAGCATGATAAGATAAAAATCTTCTGACTTTTCATTTCCCTCAAGATCTTGCTTTCAGTCTGTTCCCCTGCAGTAGAGGTGACCGGACTTCCTAAATTCTGAGAAGAAAAGAAAGGATCTTTGTGAACTGGGACAGACTGGAATCTATTCATTAGAAAAAGGCTCATCATATCTTGAGGTTTTAGATAGGGGTTAGGAATGTACCTGGACATGGTTCTTTGCTTGTTCTCCTGGGATGATAAGCAGACTAAGGCACAAGGGATGAACTTGAGGGGACATGTGACCAATTCAGCTCACCCTCAGTGCAGCAGGCACA
Organism: Sigmodon hispidus; assembly: GCA_004025045.1. Taxonomy (NCBI): domain Eukaryota; kingdom Metazoa; phylum Chordata; class Mammalia; order Rodentia; family Cricetidae; genus Sigmodon; species Sigmodon hispidus. Next base: position 19,582 of record PVIH01018346.1, on the reverse strand, counting down.
CTGAGAGCAGTCTGAGCCCATCTTTCTCCTAGACTTTCTGGTTCTTAGGGGAAATCCACAGAAAGGAAGGCAGTATCACAGAGCTGACATCTGGCACCACTGGCAGCTTCCTGCTCCCAATCTCCAGGAAGAAGAGTTCTTAATATGATTTCAGAGAACTCGGGGGACAGACTGTGCCTGTGAGGAGAGAACCCCGTCCTTGTCTGTCTTCATCCAAATAACTCTACAGGCCCCCAAACTTGGATATCACTCTTTTCTTTATTAAGATGCATTTTTCCCCTTTAATTTCACAAGCAATAATCTGGGGAAATGTCCCCAGCTTGACATTTCAGCCAGTAAGTCAAGGCCTCCTTTAACAACGCCTTCCTTTCTAATGCCAAAGCACACAGACTTGCATCTCTGCCCAAGATTATCCTAGGGTGGCACAGGTTACCCAGCACTCTGCCCTCCAGTGTACACATGAACAGAATGAAAGTAGGGAGTAGGTGGAGTGGGCCAGAGCAGGAGTAGGTAAGAGGGCTGGGGAATGGCTCAGTCAGTAAAATACTTGCTGAAAAAAAAACCATGAAAACCTGGTCATGGCTGTGCAGTCCTCTCCTAGGGTTGCGGAGGCAAATACAGGAGCATCCCTGGTATTTGCTATCTAGCCATAGTAGCCAAATAAATGAGCTTCAGAATCTGTGAAGACCTTGTCTCAAAACACAAGGTGGACAGTCATTGAGAAGGGCATCGGGTGTTGCCACGACCTCCACACATATGCTTACATAATTGGACATGCACTTTCTCCCTTGTACCTGCACACCAACAAACATATGCACACAAGAGTGGATCAGAGGGTGCAGACACAGGTGGTGTTTTCAAGCCCAATGAGAAGCAAGAACCTCTAATGGGTTGCTGAGTAAGTGAATGGTAGATTTTTTTCCCCCTGCTTTCAAACAATCTTTTCATTCTGCTGTCTGATGACCCTGTTGGCTAATTCGTTTTCTCCCTGAAGACTGCTGAATATTTAAAGCAGGGACTTTAGATGTGCCCAGTGATTTTAGGTTATATCCGGCTTAATTTCCTCTTACAAGACCTCTTGTGATACTTTCTACTCTCCTATATTCCCCAGGTGTCCCACCAGCCCAGCTGCTGGACTTAGTCCCTCCTCCCCATAGGTGGCCCATGCCAATTTTTCCTCACCCCGTCACCAAGACACTTTGATTTGTTCCACTGACAGAAAAAAATTGAAGATAAATTTGTAAGTAAAATAAATTCACTCATAACTCAAAACTGTCTATGTAAAATCAGCTCTGAACAGTGCCTTGATTTTCCAGCAAAAACTCAGATGTGAGATGGGGCAGCTGAGCCTCTTTTAAATCTCTAAATGCCCACATATTTTCCCGAGGTCAGCAAACGGCCGACTTAAAAAGGAGATATTGTGATTTTTGTCCAAGAAACGTAAGTTATGAGTGATCATTGCTTCATCTTTAAAATGGAAATAATGATTACATCAAAATTCATGGCGCTGGTATGAGAATTAAACCGTGGTACTATTTGTAACTGTTTTATACAACGCTATAAGCAAAAGACATATTGTTCGCTCTGGTTGGAGGCAGATGTCTTGACAAGAAATCTCTGGAGGTCGCTCTCAGTGTAAACATCCCATGATTCTCTGCCTCAGACAGGGAGATGAAGTGCTGCAGCTGCTGCCCTTAGCAACGGGCAGGCTGAGAGGCAGGTTGCAGTTCACTATAGTGGCCACTAGATGGCACACCCCTTGAAAAACTTCTTGCTGCCACAGCCCATCTGGATTTTTCCAGTGGAAGCGCCTCAAAGGTCATGGAGTCAGTGTGGAAGAAACCTGCAGTACTGTCTCATCTGGGGCACCAGAAGTTCTCTGTGAGGATCCGAAGGGATCTAGAGTTGAAGAAATACATAAACGAGGCACGCTACCCTTTCTTGATTGTTTCAGTACTTTGACTATATTTTCTTCACTTCATTGCAGGGCTCAGAGAAGAAGTGGAACCCCATGAGGCATTTGGAGAAGCAAGGCAATTGCTGTATCTGGACTCCTCCAAAGGAATGCAGTGTGCGTGTGTTGGGCGGGTGGGGGTGGAGGAGATGCCTGCCACCACTTATTCGACAACAGGGAAGATATCTAATGCACCAGCCAACAAGCTCTCTTAGCCTCTTCTTGGGACGATCTGTAATGGGAAACAGTCTGCTTAGAACATAGAGTGCCCCACCAGGCTTTACTTCTCAGAGTTTCCATTCAGAACAAAGCTGATCAGGAAGCCATGCAAAAAGCCACCCTGGGTCTGGGAGGAAGCCTCGATCTAGAAAAGCAGTTCCCACAACACCTATGACATCTTGGGCAATCATGCCCTCTATGCTCATGGATCTGCATCACAGAGGTACTTGGGGTCATCAGATACACAGCATGTACATTACCTGCTGTCTCCTTGTGAGGGCCTTTGACAAAGATTCTCCAGTCAGTCTAAAGAATATGCATCTTTTATTTATTGAATTCCCCTGATCTTAAGGAACATGTAAAACTTCATTTTCGCCTCCTGAACCCTCAGAAGAATACTTTGGTGGCATTTCTCACACAAAGAACAACTGTGACAAATGTCCATCTAACACTGCAGAGAACTACTGGGAACAGGAAGAAGAGGGTGCCGTGCTTAACATGTACACGGTTCTTACATCTAAGGGTCTTTCGTCTGAAACAGCTTTTGTACTTGATCTGTTAGAATTTCAAGGTGGAGGCAAAGCTTCCTGTCTGTTCAACACCTCTTTCCCTCTCTAACTTAAGATTCTCTACTGTGTTGTCACTCAGTAACATAATAATAACTGCAACTTTTCTAACATCAATTAGTTAAAAAAAACCTCATGTTTTGCATAGTATATTTTTAAGATTTTTTTATTTTTATTTATGTGAATGTGTGTGTTGGGGTAAGTAGACACGGGCAAAAGTGCTCATGGAGGACAGTCATTGGATCCTCCCTGTAGCTGAAGTTACAGGAAGCTGTGAGCTGCCAAATGTGGGTTCTAGGAATTGAGCCCAGATCCTCCGCTTGAGCCCCAAGAACTCTTTAATTGTCGACTCATCTCTCCAGTACTATCTGTTGTAATTTACAGTGGGAGAGAATCACGATTTGGAGGGCGTTTGGAAGAGCAGGAGAGAGAAAGGGGGCACCGAAACCTCCCTCTTAAGGAGAAGCTGCAGAAAAGAGATGGACAGAGCATGCTTTGAAAGGGGGGCATAGCAAATGTCCAAAGATACTACAATATTACACTTAGCGGCTATAGAACCCTGAGCTGGCCATGTTACTGGTCTGAATATTGACAACGCGCGGGCGCGTGCGCGCGCACACACACACACACACAGGGATTGCTCTTAGTGGCTACAGCTGAGGACCCTGGGGGCAGGCCAGCATAATGCCTGAATGCTAGCAAGTGCATTCGAGCAGGGAGTGGTCTTAATTGATGACTGTTCTGCCAGGTCCCTGAGGGCAGGCCAGGGTAATGCCTGAATGCTAACACTATCTAGAATTCTAATAACAACAACAATAATAATGAATAATACATCTTAATTATCCAGAGGAAAGTGAAACAAGAATAGACTTTTGTCTGCTTTGTTAATTTTTTTTAGGAACTGAAAAACGTGTACAAAGTGCCAACATAGGCAGCACTGGATAAAGATTCAGTTTATTATTGTTGGTGGTTCTGACCATGGGCTTTGTTTTAAATATCTCCTAGAAAGGCATGTTATCATTTTCATCCAAGTCAGAAATAAGAGAATTGAAGCTAAGAAAGCAGACATACCTTATCTCTGGTCTCTGCATACCATATGCTCTCTGCACCGTGATGAACAGTGCCTGGTTCTAAGACTTCTTCCCTACAGCTAAATACCCTGGGCACCCCATTCAATTTCTTTTGAGAATTCCCAAGTGGGAATAAACACTTTTTGTGGTCTTTTATAAATTTTTATGTTTCTTAACAAGAGAGGGCAGGAAAAAGTGTGTTGTTCCCCCCCCCCCCCCAGTGCCTGGCTCAATCCCACAGAGTGGAGAAGACCAAACCTTCGTGCACCTATGAAGAAGTTCTCTCTCAGGAGTTGGCCTTCAAGTCTGGACAGTAGGTGTGGGAAGCAGACGATTATGACAACCTGACCGGGTTCCTGCACGAGGATAATGTTTGCACTGGTTTTATCTATGTTGACTGACAGAGAAGAGAGAAATAGAAAGCTGCACATAAGGGAAAGAAATTTGATTGACAAGAGTAAGATTAGAAGTGAGTATGAATGGAGTCTAGAGTGGAATCATTTTCCTTCTGCAAGGCTTGTGTTTGTTCTACACACTTCCATGAAGCAGATGTTTAGATCATCCATTCTTCTCAGTGATGAGGACCCTGCCCGGAGTTGCTATTGGTCACTATTGCTTCCAAGTAAACTTGGACCTTTCTCTTAGTCCCCCCTCACCAAGGTGGGACCTCTCTGAGGGGTCTAAGAGGGTTCCCCAAACCTCAAAATGCAAAGTCTACATTGAGTTCACTATTTTAATTACTTCAAACACATTAAAATAACTCCCATAATTTACATACATTCTATTTTTATTCCCCCCACCCATTCTACCACTTTGTGGAATTAACCCTGTGAAGCACAGAAATGCACAAATGCAATTTAAAGTTCCCCTGATTAGAGTTACCTCCTACACAAGAGAGTAACTGTTTGTTCATCGCCGGAGTCCTTCCTAACACTGGAAGCTTGGTTTGGAAAAAGATCTTATAGGTGATGGATTTGGATGCTATCATTTTACAAATGAGAGGGCAAGGTTTCTGAGAGCATGAGCAGTGGTTCTAGGTGTGGGGTCTGGTGCCCTCTACAGAACAGAAAACCTACAAGCCTGCCCGTGAAGATGAAGCGCAGAGAGAAGGAAGAGACCCCAGGGGAAGGAGGCAGTAGCAATGCTGCTCACTCTGGCTACTCAACCTTCAGGTTACCACAGCTTTACCCAGATTTTTTTTTTTATAGTAGGCAGCGGGGATTCTCCTGCTTCTCTCCCAAGGGGATTTTCTCTTTTATCCAGTACTTCAAGATCCCATATAAGTCTGTAGACACAAACTGTCCTCATAGCTACTTGATGGAAATATTCTCACCACCTCCAGGAGAATGTGATCATGTCAGCTCTTCACATTTGACATTAATCTTAAAAGCCTGTTTGCCCTCCTTCATCCATCCTACAGTGGTACTATATCTTCTCTCAGATCAGATCCAGCTTTTAGAGCCTGATGGTAAAGGGCTGAGAAAATACCACCAAATGTGAAATGACTTCCTGCCATGTTTTTCTCACTATGCTTTACATTAACATGCTCTTTTTAATTCTCCCCAAACCAGGGGGCTCTGTGAGAATTAGGAGTGATACTTGGTAACTATGAATGGTCTTCTTCTTGTTAATACTGTAAGATCTTGCTGTCTAAACAGCTTGAGTAAAGCATCACCTGTTTGAGAGCAAAGGCAAGCACTGACTGAGAGAACACCAAACTCCCTTGAGCTAGGATGGACAATAAGCATTAAAAGAAATGAAGTCAATTTTAGCTAGGCGTGTGTGCACCCCTGCAACCCCAGTGGAGGCAGGAGGATCACAAGTTTGAGATGATCATGAGATACATAGTGATTTTTTTTTTCACAACCTAACTCTCCCAAAACACAAGCAAAACAAAAAACAACTACAAAATGTAGCATCTCCCTTTAAGCCTCAGAGGTATGGCTACCATTTGTTCCCATAACTCTATCTAGCCTCTCTCAACTAATGCAACTACTTTGATTAACTCCACTTCATAACACAAGATACTAGATCTCAGAAATAAAAATTGGTTTAAATCTGTGTCAGATCTGAAGCTTGTGATCTTTTCCACCACAAAGAGGCCTATATCCATGCACCATGGTCATCTACCCAGATAACTGGAGTGTCCACCTATCTGCCTTGGGTCTTACACTTATGCTGTCTGCTCTCAACCCCTAGTGCTTCTTGTAGTCTGTATTCAAGTGTTTGCTGCATTTCTCAAGGACAGTGTGGTGGTTCGAAGGGAAATGCCCCTCATGGGTTCATATGTTTGAATGCTTGGTCCGGTTAAGAGAACTATTAAAATGTTAGATATTGTTAGAGTATGTGTGACCTTATTGGAGGAAGAATGTTATTAGGGGTCTGCTTTGAGTTTTCAAAAGACTGAGCCAGCCCCCCTCCCTCTGCCGTGTGTGTGTGTGTGTGTGTGTGTGTATGTGCGCGCACGCGCGCGCGTGTGCACATGCCTGCAACTTTAAGATCACATGTGACCTCTCAGCTTCTTCTCCAACACCATGTTTGCCTGTCTGCTTCTATGTTTCCTGCCGTAATCATGGACCCACCTTCTGAAATTATAAGCAAGCCCCCAATTAAATACCTTCCTTTATAAGTCACTTGGTCATAGTGTTTCCCCACAGCAATAGGAAAGTAATTAGGACAGGCAGTCCTGACCATTTACCATGTGTAGTAGGATCATCCTGGTAATGTTGTAAATATTTGTCCTGCCTATGGGTTTAATAAAAAGCTGGCCAAAGGCAAACAGGAAGCGTGGGTGGGGCTACCAGGCTAAGAAAACTTAGGAACATCTCAGAGCAGAGACAGATGCCAGACAGATGTCAGAGACAGATGCCAGAGACATGATGAGGAGACAGCAGCAGACACAGAGGAAAGAAGCTGAAATGCTACTCTGAGAAAATATACCGAGCCACACAGCTGAAGAAGATGGGTTCGATTTCACTAGCAAATTATATGCCTGGGCTCTAGGTCAATCAGCATAAAAATAATACAAGCCTATGCTGATTATTTGAGGCAAAGCAGGGCTGAGAGTGGGACCAAACCTCTGGTTCCGGCCTGGAAAATCCAGGCCAGAACCATTTACAACATACCATGTGTCCTATTTGGGAGGGATTCCACTATTCCACCATATACCTAAGTTAGTTTTGGATGCCACCATCCTATACTATGTACCCCAGTTATTTTCTGATTCTAGCACCCAATCGCAACCCAGATGATATTCTGATTTCCCAGGGCATCTGTGTACTCCTGCCAACAATTTCTTAGGATTGATATTTACAGAAAAATAATAAACATAATCCACATTGGCGCCTGTATCGACCCCCAGATTCCACTGACATTTAGGAATAAGTGATGGATTGCCTTTTGTTCGAGGCTGGCTGAACTGACCCGAGTGGCCTGTACATAATTTACTTTTGATTAAAGGAGTGCTTCAACATCTAGATTCTGTTTGGGAGCAGGAGGCAGGATCAATATGTGTATGACAGAAACTTTCAAACAATGGACTGTAAGTGAGAAGTCTCTGTAGTCCATTCACTGGGGAGGAGGTGGGAGGGCCCAGGGAGGGAGGTCTGGTGCCCCTAAGTTGGACCTGGGATCTTATAGACTGAGAAGCTTTGCTTTCTGCAGATTTGGGGGTGTGCTGCTGGGGAGGACAGAACTGTTGAGGGCTGGGATTGTTCCCCAGCTCATGTAGAGTAAGGAGCAGCAAAGTGCCAGCAGCTCCCAGGAAGAGCCAGCCTTCAAGGGTGGAAATCTCTCCCACTGTTTTGCCTCTTCTTATCCATCCTACTAGAAGAAGAACTTATCTTTAGGCCATTTGTTCACTGCTTGATTTCAAACTGAGTACTTTTAGACAAAAAAGAGAATGCCATGGTTGGTTTGGCCACACTTACCACTTCATAGGAACAGTGACACCTCATACTATTTTGTGTTGGTTCTTTTGGTTTCTTCCTCTGCACAGGACACTGGGCACTGTGTTTCCTGCTGTGGTGATGAATTTCCTGGATGTATCATTGGAAAATAACTTCTGTTTTTCTTCCTAGCGATACATCTCTGGCTAGCTGCAGGATAAAAATATTTTAAAAACTTTTTTATGAAACACAAACTCCATCTCACTTGTTTTTTATATAGGCCAGTGTTAGCCACTGTGTGGATGCTTAGAACTGAACCTAGGTCCTATGCAACTGTTTTCAAATCTTCCATTTCTGGTTTACTTACCTATATAGGTACTGATCCCATCTCCACCAAGTGCCAGATATTGTAGGAGCACTGAGCAGAAGCTATTATTTAAAAGGATAAATCTATTTTCTATCTTTGAGAGACTTGCAATTTATCAGGGAAGGGGAATGGACTTTATTTAACTATAACTCTTTCAGATTATAGTGACTGGCACTTAGCATTTATTGTGAGATTCTGAGCATCTAGATTGGGTGTACACATTGAATACGTTATCTCCTGAGCCTTTCCATAACACTAAACTACCCACTGTCATCTCTAAGAACTCTTCCTAAATGAAATGCTGAGTGTTAAGCTTCTCCTAAGATCAAATGCCATACTCACAATAATTGCATATTATATATATTTATTTATATATTCCTGGTGCTAGTATTTTTTCTGAGGTAATTCTGAGAAACCTAAGCTTTAAAACACCCTTTCCAGAAGTCTGCACAGGTGCTATGGGAATACTACTCCCAAGACACCAGAGGCCCATGGTGTTCCCTATAGTGACTTATCTACCTGTGTCTCCCTCTGTCCACTGAAATGCTGTCTTCCCCTCTAGGCTGCCTGCAATGCCACACTGGTGATGTGGTTTCTCTTCCCGCCCATTCCAGAGTGTACTATCTGACTGCCAACTTGCTATGCTTTTATATAGGCTGATCACCAAGCTTGTCTGCATTTGCTCATTTGCCTTATTCCTGCCTCTAAGTCTCATGCAGATTGAGGTACTATGTCACACACCTAAAACAGCAGCTAATTTTCCCTTCCTTCCTTTTCCTGTTACTCTGCTGTATATCTTCACTTTGTCATTTGTTTGCTTAATTCTTGCCTTCCTCCCTATTATTTTCCTTTCAAAACTGAGCTCTCCAGAATAGCTAGCATTATTTCCCAGAATGCATTACCCAGTGCCCAGGATTTATACTAAAATAAAAATCTATATGCATCTTAGCACCATGGGGGGAGACTTTCTTTGCTCACCTGCTGGATGACTGACTAAGCTGCCCCATTGTGCTGAGAGGAACAGAGCAGGACAGGCCCTGTTGTGGATTCTACAGTTTCAGATTCCTCCACAGAGGTGCCTAATGTGAATTGGCATCTTTGTTAAGCTCAAATGCTCCATTAACAGCCTCTGCCTGAGACTCACTGTGGGGAGTAGAAGGAGAATGAATATCCCACATGCACTCCCAAGTAGACATGTCAAATGCACTTGAGCAATTATTATTGGTCCCTGCATTATGACCTCAGTCTGTCTCAGACCGTGACTATCCTCAGCTTTGCCCCTGAGAAGGCAGGGAAAACAGGTAACTTGCAACCCATTGGAACATGAAAATTCAGGAAATCTTGCTATTCCAGGCCCCTATAAAAATGAGATTATTACAGAAATGAAACCAGCAGGTCCACACCACCAAGTTCTCACCTGCAGGGTTGCTCTGGCCCTAGGCCCTAGACCATCCCAGGCCTCTGCTCTGAATTCTCAGAGATTTGCTTTCATAAAGCTCTGTGTCTAAATGGCAGCATGTACTGTAACTAAATGTGACCATAAAGAGGGAAAAGTTATAATGTTGTTTCAGGAAATTGTTGTTCTCATTACCTACCTTGGTGCCATATGTTCCAATCTAAGGCTGCACGATATGGGGAATTAGAGTGACACAAAGATGAAGTGATGTCTGGCTAACGACACCCCCAAATATTTATCCCTGCTCCTTCCCCAGCAGTTCTCACATGCATAATTGATACCAGATCCGTCAATTAGAAGTCCTGGACGTAAAGAAAATGAAAATAAGGCTGTCCGCATTTCTGAAGTCTGACAAGGAAAGATTAAAATATTTTATGAGTTCTTCCCATCATCTGTGGAACATGGAAATCTCATATTTCATTTTCTCAGGAAAAAAAATAGTGTTTGCATTATTTGGAGAAAATCATTAGGAATGCGGCTCGCCAGCAGATGTGTTGGGCTGCTGCATTACCGCCCCTGAGTTATGCTGTGTGCTTGATTTCCTCTACATACTCCCTTGTTTAGATGCATCAGAAAAGAAGCAAAGCCTAGCAACTCAAGAACAGTCACTGCCCCAGACACAGTGGCATGGATATGAAGTATATTTGTATTTTAAATATATGAAAATATATTTGAAAGCCAAGTCTTTCAAACCAGAGATAAACTGTTACATGCGAACTGGAGCTGCCTGGAGGGGCAAGCCTGGTGGCAAAGCCTATCATGCTCTTTCCCTGGAGACCTCCCTCACCAGGAATTGTAGCAAACTCACAGAGACACGAGAGCAACTCAAAACAAAATAAGCATCCTCATGGTTTGATTATTTCATCTTGGAAAAGTTGTTCTGGGTTGTGACATATATGCTGCACAAGAAAAATGAGAGCTCATTTGTGGAGGAGAAAACATGGTGTGCCACTGGGTGAAGAATGTGTATAGCTTTAAGAGCCTTACAGGACTGACTCCCAGTCCCAATTCCTCTGTTAGTGACTGTGTAAACTGTGTGGCCACTTAGAGTCTCAGTGCTTATACAATCAGATGGTGACTATAATCTGTGCTGGTTGGTGATCTCTATGTTGATTACTGGGACAATAGCATTCAACTCCATTAATAACAGTATTTTTTTTGCAGAAAATACTCAGGTGAATTTCCCTATTGGTATTGTTATGCTTTTTCTTATTTTTTTTTTATGGGTGTGAGGATTTGATCTTGTATAAAGACACTTACTTTTATTAACATATTTATCTAATCATTTTTTTTTTTCAGTGAGAGCATCAAAGAATGAACTCAAGCAATTTTTAGATACAGAACTTATCACTGACGGTGGCAAGTTCAGGCACTATTGAGCAAGACCTAGAGCTGTGACTTTGAGATCTTGAAGACCTGTGCATGGGGCGTGGCCAGCCCCTTTGAAGACCGATTCCAGGCTGCCTCCCTTTTCTGTTTTTTTCCCCCACATTCTTGGAGGGAGGATCACTGCCCCTGCTGTGTGGGACATTTCAATCCTCCAGGAATTGTCAGGAAGCGAGGTAGCATGCAACTGATCTTCAAAGGGGCTGGTCATGCCCCGTACAGGGTCCTCCATTTTTAAAGACCACACGTGTAGGTCAAGACAAACAATATCAGCTTCTCACTACAGCAGACACCTTCCAGTGGGTCACTAAAGCAGTCCTCAGGGCTGTCTTTTGTCAGTATGCTCCCTTTCCTTCCCTCTCTTTTCCGTGCCAGTTCTAGTAATCACTTTCTTATTATTTGTTTTCTATGGGTTTGAATTTTTTCTCAGTGTACATATAAATAAGATCATGTGGATCTTCTATTTGTACACAGCTTGTTTCATTTAGCTCATTGTCTTCCAATTCTATCTATGTTGTCACAAATAAAAGAATTTCCTTTTTAAAGACTGTATTGTGTTACTGTATTCTGTTATGTATATGCATGTGAATAGATAGCCCATATTTCTATTCATTTATCTACTGATGGCCTAGATACATGGATGATGCTGAGTAAATATGAAAATATCAATACCTCTTCTATGCATGCGTGCATGCACACACACACACACACACACACACACACACACACATACACACAGACACACATGCATGTATATTTAGTATATTCAATTTCTTAGCAGCTACACCCGTATAAGGTTGCGTGACTACATGGCAGTTCTATTCTTTTTCGTTGAGGAATCTCCATGTGGTTATTAAAGATGTCAATACCAACTTTTCCCAGTGATTTCTATCAACTGATTGCCAACAATGATGCCAAGAACATGCAGTGAGGAAAAGACAAAGGGCCATTACTTCAGTAAACACCACTAGGGAAACTGGGTATTCATGCACAAAAAGATGAAGCAAAAGATTATCTCATATTTTATATAAAAACACAAGAACTAAAGTTGTAGCATAAAATGCACAAAAATTACAGCAGTATTTGATCTCAATGAAGATTGTTTAGATAGAATTCAAAGGTGAAAAGGGCAGAAAGAATACAGAAACCAGAGAAGGAGACATCTCTACACATAAAACAGACAAAAAAAAAAAAAAAAATCCAGGAAGGCAAGATGCCTCTGCACAAAGATTGATTACCCACAAAGAATGCTGCAGGGTCAACGGGAAGTATCCAATAAGAGACAAGTATCCAACATAGATAAGGAACACAAACAGCTCAGTAGCCAAAAGCAAATAACACAAGTAAACAATGGTCAGAAAATATAAATAGGGATTTCTGTAAAGAAGAGACACCAATAGCTGAAAGATACTTAGAAATGTCCAACATGAATTAATAATCAGAGAAATAGAAACTGAAACCATGATACATTCCTACTCCACCTGTCCTGCTAGAATGGCCACTGTCACAGAGGGAAGAAAAAGTGTTTTCATATATGTGAAGGAAAATGATGCTGTGTACATTTTTGTTTTTTAAACAATGAAAAAACTACTCTGATGTACCATAATGCTTTGTGCGAACTCTTTCACTGAGCCCATTGTAAGGTAAATGAGAACCCATGTGGCCCTTGCACTGAAATTCTTACTTGGAAGCAGAGCCTGTGCTTCTGCCAACTACTGTAACTCCTGTGCCTAGACAGGTATGTCTAGAACATAGTCATCACTCAAGGCATGACTAATACATGAATGGATGAATGCATAAATGAATGGACTTAGCCGGTGAACATTCCTAGGAGCTGAGAGCTGACACTGTGGACCTAGCAGAAAAGTCTGTGCTTTTTCTACTATAAAAGTCTATGGCTGTCTCATTATGCCCAAGCTTTTCCAGACCCCAAAGAGGTGACATTAGAGACCCAGGAGGTCCATGTCACATGTCTGAATGGCTCTGTGTCTGTTTCCTGCTTCAAGTGCTTTGAGTATAATGCTGATAAACAGTGCTGTACTCAAAAGATCATTATAAACAAGCATGAAACTGAGATGGGGCAGTTGTGACATAATTCCTTCAGTACTGACTCCTGGGTATCCCAGAAGTGATATTTAGTGTCTTGCTTTTAAGCCTACATCCTTGACTGCAAAAGGACTTCATGGACATTTGATATCTTCAAGATCACATTCCTGTGGTACTATGATTCAAAGTTATAGACTCTATTTCTAAACTGTGTACTCTTTCAGGATTCCATACATCACATGGTAAGACTTGTAGCACAAATCCTAATTGGTGACAATAAAAACCTGAAGCCAGATATTGGGGTAAATGCTGAAAGATCAGAGAGACAAAGAAGCCAGGTACTAGAGAGACTTCTTCCCTCTACCAAATCTTCAGGCCAAAAGGACTGAGCTCCTGTCTCTTCCTGTCTTATATTCTTCTCTCCACCCAGCCATATCACTTCCTGTCTCACCTCCCTAGTGCTAGGATTAAAGACTTGTGCACATCCCAAGTACTGGATCAAAGGCATAAGATCCCAAGTGCAGAGATTATAGACATGTCCCATTCCCTACAAAGGAACATCTAACTCAGCCTTGGTACTGGGGGTACCTCAACTGGATATGCCAGACCAAACTGACTTACTTTTGGATTCCTTGTCCTCCTTGGGGAATGGATGGAAAAATAGGGTGGATGGAGGCTGAGGGAGGCCTGGAAGGAGAAGAAGAAAGGGACAGTGGTAGATATGGGAAAAACTTTTTAAATAAATAAAAAAAGATGTGTGCCACCACTGCCTGGCCTCTATAGCTAACTTGTGGCTGGCTCTGCCATCTGGTCTTCAAGCAAGCATTATTTCTTACAGCATATACAAAATATCTCCACATTTTCCCTTTTTTGCCTAAAATATAAAAGGTTATAAATAATATAAGAAAAACTGAATACAAAAAGTACAATAGTTATATAAAATGTATACAGATAATAATTACATAAATAATGTCTAGTTTATTAACATTTAAAAAGTTAAAGAAAATACTCCATTATTTATCCTATTTGGTGAATCCAAAGATTGTCCATAATTTACTTTCTATCCTAACTTGTATTACCAATCAAAAACTATATTTTGATGTTTTAAAAACTTATACATTCTAGCAAATGTGTGATTATAGAATCAATCTTTCCAGAACTGGAAGCAATTGTCCACTGATATTCTGAGTAGGTATCAATGGTATGGTGTACATATTTTAATTTCCCAAAATCTACAAAACAAAACACAATCATCTGCCAGATTTTATTTGTTTGAGTGTCCTTTGGTTACTTCTTGATGGTGGTAGAGTTTGGTTATATAAAGAAAGGACTTTTCCTCATAATTTCTTATTGCCAAGTAATGGAAAAATACATTTTCAATCCCTTAATATTGATATGATATTTTTAATGGAACTCTGAGACTTCCAGCACATTTTCTATCAATAGATGATCTATTTTTCATTACCTTGTTCTAGAGGGCTTGGCAGACCTTTTTGGAATCAGATGGGTGTTTTATATATAAGGAATGATTCCTATTCCTGATTATTTCTTATAACTGAATAAATAACAAAGTTAATTCTGACTCATCAGAAATAAATTTAGCAGTTCCAATGTATAAAACAACTCTTTTTGCATAGTGAGAGTCAGTAACTATGTTAAGAAGTTCTGTAAAATTCATTAATACTATCAGAATAGCATTGTGACTTTTAGACAGAATCAGAAGATCTTTAAGCCAGTTTACTTAAATTTTCTGTTTATAACCTGCCTTTATTGATTTACTTGAATCAGTATAAAATACTGGGACTCCAAAAATTGTTGCTTTCCATACAATATGAGGAATAATTCAGTTAATTCTCTTTATAAATTGAGTTCTATAGCTTTTGGGATATTTTTTGCTGATATCTTTAAAAAATCACTTGGTAAGTTCTTTGCCAAGATTTACTATTTGCCCATAATTTGTCAAATGTACTACAATTTCTGCTGAGCCTATTCCTGCTAATTAATGAAATCTTAATTTTTCTTTTAAAATCAAATCAGAAATCTTTTCTACATGTCTTTGATGTTTTATCAATTTATGTGGTGTAAACACCCATTCAAATATAATATCTTCCCTCTTTATTAATATTTCTTATGAGAATATATAGAGGGTAAAATACCTAGAATGCAGTTAATGTCTAGATCCACACAATACACATGTACATTCTATAATTTCTTTTATACCAAAGCCAATTATTTTTCTGCTTCAGCTGATAACTCTCTTGGCTATGTAAGTCGCCATTTAAAGTTTTGAACAAATTACTCAGTTCATTAGTTTTTACCCCAGGAGTGAACCATCAATTCGAAATGTCTCCCTGAAATCTTTGAAAGTCATCTCTCCTAGTTTGCATCTTTTGGGATCTAATTTTTATAGACCTATTTTATATCCTAAATAAATTAATAGAATCTTCTCTTTGTATTTTTTAGGAACAATTTGTAATCTAAAACAAGACAAGATTTTCTTTACTTTTTCAAGCAGTTTTTCTAAAGTATCTATATTTGAATAGCTAGTAAGAGGCCATCTATGTAATGGTAAACTATAGATTGAGGAAATTGGTTATATATAATTTCTAACAGCTGTCTTACAAAATAATAGCACAAATGAACTATTTAACATTCCTTGTGGGGGAATTTCTCATTGATATCTCTTAACAGGCTGAGAATTATTCTAAGTAGACACTATGAAGGCAAATTTTTCTGTCCTTTTCTTGTAAAGGTATAGTGAAGAAACAGTCTTTTAAATTGATAACTATAAGAGACTATCTTTTAAGAAACATAGAAGACAAAGGAATTCCAGACTGCAGAGAATTCATTGGCTTAATTACTTTGTTAACAGCTCTTGTATTTGTTACCATTATGAATTTTTCAGATTTCTTTGAAATAACAAATACAGGAGAATGCCAAGGGCTTGTTAATTTTTTAATACTCTGAGCATTAACTGTACCTATACCAGATATTCTAATTCCTGCAATTTTTCTGATATTAAAGGTCATTACTCAATCCATACAGTTTTGTCTGATAACCATTTTAAAGTTAAAGCTGTTTGTTCCTTTGAAAGATCAGCAGCTGTTGTGCCCTGTTCTTGTATAACTGGAATGGTTGATGATTGTTCTTTATAATACATTTTAATATTTTTCCCAGAAACATATGTTAGTTTATGGCTTGTTTATGAGATTGGAGAGATGTTAACCTGGATTTTCTATTGTTGTAGCAAATCATGTCTCCATAAATTCATTGCTATATTAGCCACATATGGCTTTAATTTTCCTCTCTGTCCTTCTGGTCTTATACATTTGACCCATCTTGTGTTCTGTTGTACTTGAGATAATGTTCCAATCCCTAAAAGCTAAATATTTACCTTCTGAAGTGTCAAATTGGATACCAAATTCTGGTATAATTATTGTTACATCCATACCTGTGTCTATAAGACCTTCAATGACAATGTCATTTATTCATATCTTTAATTTTGGTCTTTGTTCATTTATAGAAATTTACCAAAATATTTGTTTAATGGTTTTTTGCAAATATTTTGTTCTCTCTTCAATAGATGTTCTATCATCCAGAGCAGTATGGTTTCTTACAATAATCATTAGGTTCTCTGGGAAGGAGTTTCCTTCATGATGACAGGAAATGACTGAACCAATTTTAACATGGAGGCCTGTGAGAAACACCCTAAGATACTTCCAAAAGGCAAAGGGTTATTTTATTGGTCCCTTGTTGATCTATATTCAATGGTCCAATGTCTACCTTTGCCTCACCTTTTGCATACTCCAGTAAGAAAGGGCCTTCTGTTCAGATTATTCCTAGAATAAAACATTGTTTTTAGAAATTCTGTTTTTACATTCCCTTTTAGGTGATTTTTTTTTACCACAATTGAAATACCTAACATTCCCATTTTTCATCAAAACCTAACATTTCTTATGAAAATCACCTCTCTTATCCAAGAATCATCATGTTTATGAGATTTGACATTGATTATATCTCAGATCCATTTCTCCAAGGGTGCTGATTTTGCTTTTAACAGCCCAATTACTCTTTTGCATTGTACAATAGTATTTTCAAAAGTCAGAGGTTAAATTATTATTTGTCTGGCTTCCGAATTTGGTATTATTATATTTCCTGCTGAAGTAAATCTTTGTCAAAAATCAGTGAAGACTTATTTTGGGCCCTGTATAACTTTAGTAAGTTACTCAATTTTCTTTCCTATTTCTTCAATTCTGCCCCAAGCACTTAAGGCTGCTGCAAGGCATAAATAGTCAGGGTGTGATCATCACATAGAGATTGCCTTTCCATATTAGCATTATCTTCTTCTCTGAAAAGTTTGTCTTGGGAGATTTCTATAACTTCAGCCATACTTTGTGGTTCAATGGTCTTAGTCTCATCTTTCCACAATGTCCTTCACTGTGATTGATGACCAGCCTCCAAGACTTCTATAACCAAATCTCTCCAGTCTTGAGGGACAATTCTATTTTATATTGACCATGAAGTTAACATCTGCTTCACAAAAATTGAATACATGTCATAAAGACTATTGCTTACTTGAATCTCTTCAAATCTATCAATTACACAGGAGCCCATTCAGCTCTTACACAGCCTTGGTGAGATCTATCATTTGGCAGTTCCTATAAGGGTTATTGGATAAATTGAGGTTGGCTGTTTGAAAACTTTAGGCTGTTCCTCCCTAACCTTATAATACAATGTTGAGATTGTTTGTTTGTTTATTTATTTATCTATTTATTTATTTTTAATTACTCTGTTTGGGTCTAAATATCTCTATGACCTGCTTTAATATGTATTTCTAAAACTTGTATCTAAGCACTCACATTAACCAACTTTATAAATAATAAAACAAATGTTTATACTTGACATTATATAAATCCCATTTTAGTTAATTACCCTCTTATTTACTGCTTTCATTTTCAAACTGTCCAGCATATTATCAAACAGAGACTCAACTCCCTCCATTGTAATAAAGTTTCCAAATTTTTAATGTTTGAAAAAACTCTGTCTTTTTCTTAAGAAAAAAAAAATCAATTCTCCCCTTCAACAAATTCCAATTGTCTGACCAAATCTGCAAATGATGTTGAAAATTCAGATAATGGTAAAATGAGTTAGCTACCTAGTGTGGCAGCAGTTCAAGGAGGTAGTCCAGAAAAAGCCTACAATCCATTGAAAAAGGGCGAAAGCCAAAGAGTCAGCCATTTGCCAGGAGAGTGTGTGAAAGCAACTAACTCCTGTGGCTTTTGGAGCCCAAAAACCTGTGGGGTTTACTGCAATGAGGCTGCAACAAACAAACAAACAAAAAAACACAAAAAAATCAAAAAAAAACTCAGACTTTCTCAGAAACTTGGAGAAGATGGAAAAATATAATCAGTGAGGTAATGAATTTGGTAAAGTATAGCTCCAGCCTGTGACAATGGCTGCAAAACCACAGGCAAGTGGCATGTGTGTGTGTGTGTGTGTGTGTGTGTGTGTGTGTGTGTATTTGTGCCCCCAAAGTTGGTCACTAAATATAGTCCAAATCCTAATTGTTTTTAATAAAATCTTGGAGAAAGATATCAGGGTAAATGCTGAAAGATCAGAGAGTCAAAAGAGCCAGCCATTAGGGAATCTTCTTACCTCTACTGGCTCCTCAGGCCAAAAGGACTAATCTCATATTCTTTTCTCCACCCAGCTATGTTACTTCTCACCTCAATCTCCCTAGTGCTTGGATTAAAGGCTTGTGAGCATCCCAAGTACTGGGATCAAAGGCATGAGATTCTAAGTGTTAGGATTAAAGGTGTGTGCCACTACTGCTTGGTCTCTATGGCTAACTAGTGACTGTCTCTACCATCTGATCTTCAGGAAAGTTTTATGTCTTAGAGCATAGACAAAATATCACTACAAAGACTGTTATACAGGACCCCTGTATAGGTAGGCAACCAGTGAGACTTTTAGGCTCAGAGATTCTTGCTTTGGGTAAAAAATTTAGAGTCTGGCAGGTTTAAGCCTTTGATATTTCAAGTTAGGAAAAAAGAGAGAAGGAAGAAGGTGGAAAGGAGAAGATATTTTCTAATGGTCACATATCTATGAATGGCTTCCAAAATAGAGAACATTCTATTGCATGAATTTATTCCCTGTTTTAATAACCAGAATGTTCTCTACATCAAAAAGGGCCTTTCCAACTGCTTTTGATCAAGGTTGGCCACTTCTAACAGTTTTCTACAGGACACAGAAAGGCAACTTCCCCTTTTCTACTATTGGGATCATGCTGCTGCAGTGTCTCAGTATAGACTCATCAGGTGGTCAGTTCTGCACCAAACAAGAGGCAAACAGCTCTCACTTTGTCACATTTTGCAAATGAGAACAAAAAGAATTTGACATCATTTCTCTGTGAGTTTTGAAAACAGACTTGAGGCACTCTGGAGCAGGGGCAGCTGAACTCTGCACCTGGCCACACCCGCAGCTCCTGCTGCTGCTGAGGGTATCTGCAAGGATCCCTACCGCGACCCCGAACTGAGTGAACTGAGCAAACTAACTGCAGGGGTCTCTGAGGGGCGGATTCGAACCCTGACCAGAGGTGAGGAGGGCTCGGCGGGCCTCAGCGCCTGTATCC